>OVAN01001046.1:0-42018 GCA_900406275.1 Anastatica hierochuntica | reverse complement strand
TTTCTCTTTTTTTTTTTTTTTTACTTCAGCCGTTGGAAAATTTCTGTAGGAATCGTTGAGTAGGTTTTGATTTGTGGTGGTGGTTGTAGACTTGTAGGTAGAGCATGTTCTTGAAAATTGAAAACTGCAATCAGTAGGGAAAAACAGGCAGATTTTACTAGGGGTTGGCTTTCCGATTCTGGTTTGGGTTCGGTTCGAGTCTATGCGGGTTTTCAGGACATAATATTAAGCCTTGTTCCGATATTTTTATAATTTGAGTTAGTTTGAATTGGTTTCGTTATATTCGGGTTGGGTCGGATTTAGTAACGTAAGAAAAACCTGTGTATATCCGAAACTGGTTCGGTTCGGATGAAGTATTTTCGGGTTTCTCGCATTCGGGTTTCTCGGGTTTTTATCGGGTTCAATCCAGGATCTCTCTAGTTTTGGGTTCGGTTCGGTTTGGTTCGGGTTTTCAGCTTTTTCGATTACCGGTTCAAGTCGGGTCAAGTAATATATGACACCTGAAATACCATTTCGTTTAGGTATTTTTACAAATCGTTCGGTTTTGGGTTTTCGGATCGGGTTCAGATGTCTAAATTTTACGTATATTTCGGGTCGGGTTCAAATAATATATGACACTTGAAATACCGTTTCGTTTACGTATTTTTACAAATCGGTTTCGGGTTTTCGTGTCGGTTTCGAGGATTTGCCCTACATTTTTTAAATTTTTTTAAGAATGTTTCTTTTTGGAAATTAAATTTTCCTCATAAAAATTGGTTGCATGTCCATGTTTTGTCATGCTTGTGATTAGGTCTGGGCGTTCGGTTACCCGTTCGATTTCGGTTCGGTTTTTTCGGTTCTCGGTTCTTTCGGTTCTCAAAAAATTGGAATCATTCGGTTCCTAAAACATTTCGGTTCGGTTCGGGTTCGGTTCCGGTTCGGTTCGGATTCGGGTTCCGTTCTGTTTAAATTAAGTAACCATTCGGGTATTAGTGGTCAAATATTTTTTTAGTATTTTGGTTACTTTTAGGAATTTTCGGATATTTTGTGTATATTTTCAGATATTTTCGGGTATTTTTGGGTATTTTTGGGTATTTTCGGGTATTTTTAGATATTTTGGGTATAATTTCGGGTATTTTTGGATATTTTCGGGTATTTTTATATACTTTCGGTTATTTCGGTTACCCGTTCGGTTCCGGTTCGGGTTCGGTTCCGGTTTTTTCGGTTCCCAAAAATCGGAACCGTTCGGTTATTTTTCAACTCCGGTTCGGTTTCGGTTCGGTTATTTTCGATTCGGTTCGGGTCGGTTCCTCGGTTCCGGTTATTTTGCCTAGGCCTACTTGTGATCAATGCCGGCTTTGGTTTATAGGAAGAAGGTGATATAGAAGCGGAAATTGCAGAGGTTGGGATAGACAGAGCAGTCATGAGTATACTTACTTATAGAACGCCTGGACCGCTTATTTTCCCTAAGGATAAAAGTTTCTGGGGAAGTAAAGATGAACCTATTCCTTTACCATCTTGGCTATCCGAGGAAGATGTTGCCTACTATGTCACCAAGTTTGAAGAGAAAGGCTTCTCCGGTGGAGTCAATTTCTACCGAAACTTTAATCGGTAACTTCTTTAGTATTTTGTTTTTCTGTATGCTTGTGATATGCCTTGAATCTTGTATGACTCGTATATATAACACAAAATGTATCATTTTTGACCCATTGATCTCTAATGGTAGGAACAATGAACTCTTGGCTCCATGGGTGGGATGCAAAATCCAAGTACCTACGAAGTTCGTGATAGGTGAGCTTGATCTGGTTTACTATATGCCCGGTGTGAAGGAATACATACATGGTCCAAAGTTTAAGGAAGACGTGCCTTTGCTCGAGGAGCCTGTGGTCATGGAAGGTGTAGCTCACTTCATTAACCAAGAGAAGCCCCAAGAGATTCTCCAACATATCCTCGACTTCATCTCCAAATTCTAATCTTGGTTTCCTTTAAAAGCCCTTGTGTGTTCAATGCTTGAAGCATACATAATAAGTTGAATTGTGAGAGGTTTATGGTTATGAGAGATGTGTTTCAAATAAGATAAATTTCTTTCTTGTTCTATGTCAAATCAAATAAAATGCAATGTGGGTTAGATTGAACCTCTCAATTTTTTTTTGTCGTCAACAGTCTAGTCGCTAATAGTTTCAGGCATGTGCAGAGTACAAACCTTTTTTGGTCCAATCTTTTGCTTTACCCTCACCCAACAAAAGCCATCACACACTAAAAGTCTCATTTTCTTTATTTCATTTCCGTTAATAGTTTCACGCATGTGCAAAATTCGAACCGTGAATTCGTTAATAGTTTCAAGCATGTGCAGAATTCGAACCGTGAATTCGTGAGATGACAACGGACGCGGTGTGTAACACTGGCCATTTATGCCCCTCATGTTAGATTGAACTTTGATATATAAAACTGTAGAACGCAAATACTTTAAAATAACAAATAAAAAACCCAACTAAAAATAATAACTCGAATGTTTTTTCAAAAGAAAAATATAAATGAGAACTTGGTCCAAAATGTAGATGGTCCAATCTTTTTTGCTTTACCTTCACCCAACAAAGAGCCATCACACACTAAAAATCTCATTTTCTTTATCTCCTTTTGAGGAGAAGAAGAAAGTGAACACACAAATTTTAACTAAAGCTGCTTTCTTTTGCTTTTGTCTTGTAATTCAATTTTACTAAGGCGTGACTGAACGCGGCGGAGTCCGTGATTCCCCGGGAGGTGTCTGACCTTCTGATCCTTTCGACGGGTCATCAGACGATTGTCTTAACCCGTCATCGGTTGTTTCACTTCTGTTCACATCCTCAATCATTCTCAGCACTTCCTGCATTACCGGTCTTTGATCAGGAACCGTTGATACACACGCCATTGCGATTTGAAGAAGCTGAACCATCTCTTCCTCAATGTTGTTATACCGCATCAACTCAACGTCGAAAACTTCAGCAGTCCATTCTTCCCTGACCACGGAAAGTACCCACCGCGGTAAATCAATGCCTTCTTCACCAAGTGAAGCTTGGTTTGGCGATTTGCCTGTCAACAACTCGAGTAGTAACACCCCGAAACTGTACACATCCGATTTGAACGTTACTTTCCGAGTCTCCAGAACTTCAGGAGCATGATAACCCGCTAAACGGTTTGGTGGACTCGAGTTACTAAACAGTTGATTGAGTCCATAGTCAGAGACACAAGTGTCTTGGTTCGGATGCAAGAGAATATTCGAAGCTTTGATGTTTCCATGTACTAATTTAGCTGAAACATGAAGATGTGCCAAACCTCTAGCCGCGGTTATCGCTATTCTCATTCGGTTATCCCAATCTAACGGTGTTCGTCCCGATCCTCGGCTACCTAAAACAAACAGTTTAGCATTATCATTAGAATCAGAAATCTTCAATAGGATTCTAAAAACACTTCACTTCAAAGAGTTTACTTCAAGCAAAAGAGTGAAGATATGATGAAAGAGTCCCATGTGGAAAGAAAAGTCATTCCTTTTTCTTTTTTCTTTCATCTTTAAAGAGTGAGAGAGAAGCATAAACTTATGAATTATTATTATTATGATGACAGTAACCAAACAGACAAAGCATATAATGTCGGCAACACTCTTTTTATATTTTAATAATTGCATAACAACTAATGCAATCTATAACTACTACCACACTCAGTGAAACAAAATTAAAAAACTATGAAATGTTTATACAGTGAAATGTTTATACAGTGAAAGAGGAATGTTTTTCTCTTTGACAGCAAAGCATAAACACAGATCATAAGTGGAAAGTATCCAATAGCAAAGCATCAAACTTCTATATCTCATTTCATTCTAAGCAATTCATCTGCAACTATGTATCCAAATCTTGAACATAACCAAGATAATCCACACAATGTATGTAAACTAATATGCAATTAACAATGGCTTAACAATGTAGTAAGAGAGTTTTAAAGAAACAAACCGTGAAGAAGAGTAGATAAGCTTCCATTAGGCATGAAGTCAAAGACAAGAAGCTTCTCATCTTTAGAGTAATAATAAGCTCTCAAAGGAGCAACATTTGAGTGTTTGATTCTACCAACAATTTCCATCTGTGATTCGAACTCTTTCTTCGACGCCGTCACGTCCTTAAGCCGCTTCACAACCACCGTGGTGCCTTCTTCTAACACCGCCTTATATGACGTTCCTACGCTTCCTTTACCCAAAACTTCCGCAGAAGCTCTCAACAAATCTTCCAAATCGAAAGTGTACACTCCTCCTTCAGTGAAAACTAGCTTGTTCCTCTCTGTTTCTCCTCCCATTCCTGACGACGTCCCCGTCGCATCTTTCGACGACGAAGCTCCTCCCACCGGAGGAACTGACTCCGGAATGTTCGCTGTTCCCGCCGGTTTCCTCTGTTTCGTTCGACTCTCTTCCTTGCTTCCTCGTCGTTTTAAGCAGAGGAACAAGAGAAGACCTAAAAGGAGGAGACCCACTAGTCCACTAACGACGGAGATCGCGATAATCGCCGCCGTGGAGAGCTTCTTCGACTTCTTTTTAGTTAAACGCGAAGGGTTAAGCGATGACGAAGACGGAGAAGGCGACGGAGATACGAAGAAAGATTTACAAGGCTTTAACGGACCACCACAGAGATCTACGTTTCCGGTGAACGATTCAACAGGGAATCTAGACAATGACGACGGAATCGAACCGTTTAAGTTGTTGTCGGAAACGTTGAAGTCCGTTAAACCGACAGAGATGCTCGGAATATTCCCCGAGAATCGATTGTTCGCCAAGAAGAGTCCAGTCAAGAGAGTGAGATTGTTGACTGAGAAAGGAATCGAGCCAGTGAAGTTATTAGAAGACAAATCGAGACGAATCAAGCTTGTTAACTGAGTAACACTCGCCGGAAACTCGCCGGAGAATTCGTTACGCTGTAGATACAAGCTCCGGAGATGAGTTAGGTTAGAGAAATCTGAAGGGATCTGACCAGAGAGACGATTCGAACGAAGACTGAGAACTCGGAGCTGACTCAGTCGACCTAACGATCCGAGTGGGATCTGACCGACTAAACCGGTACCTGGTAACCGGAGAGAGTAGATGAAAGACCGGTTCGAGTCGCATTCGACACCGACCCAGTTACAAGCTGAGTCAGACTCGTTCCATTGAAGACGATTCTCGTGAGGAATCTGATGAAGGAAAGAGAGGAGAGCTTGTTTCTCTACGATCGACTCCGAGTTGACTCGCTGAGTCAACAAGAGAATCGAGACAAAAGAACTCAGTACCCATGAAATGGCTGCCATTTTTGGGGATGTTTTTTTTTTTGGTGTTAGAGAAACGACAGAGAACAAACAAAAAAGAGTGAAGATAAAAACGAATCTATATACTTGTGTTTGGTTATAAGATGAAGAGGTTTCGCTGAAAACCAGAAGTAGTTTTCCGGCAAGAACCCATGAGAGAGAGAGAGAGAGAGAGTATGAGTGTCTATATGTGTGTATGTGTGTGTGGAGGTGTGGGTTTCGTCAAGTGCTTTATCAAGAGAGGAGGAGAATCGCATCAAAACTTTCACGAGGGACAAAATATGTTAAAACAAAAATAAAAAATAAGTTATTATATTTTTCTTTTCTTGGTGGAAAATCATATTTTATGACCAACTAGATGGCTTTCCGCGTAATGCGCTGATAAATTATCGTCGAAATATTAGTAACATATTTTTATTTAATATAAATAGTGGTTTTGTTTTGATGAGGATAAAATTATCGTCGAAATATTAATAATCTATTTTTTATTCGTCACTTACCATTTATTAACTCCTTTGTTTTAAATTAATTCCTAATTTCTTAATAAAAATCAAATAATGAAATAAATACTCAATAAAAATTAAGTAATGAAATTTTAAATCTTTTAAAATGATTTGAAAGGAGTTTGTCATGTCATAAATTATAACCAATCAATTTAGATTAGGTTGACATGTCATAATTTTTTGTTGAAACTCATTATGAAGAGGACATGTGGTAAAATCACTTGTCAATTAATGTTTAGGGGATTATAACACACAAGATTTCGATACGTGTCACTAATCGATAGCATTATTGACATATGTCAAAATGTTTATTATTTTTAAACAAATTTTTTGTTTTACATAAATAAATGAATTTTTTATTGTCCATTAAATATTGAAAGTTACGAAGTATAATTACGTAGATTTTAACTTTGAAACTTAAATTTTTAATGATATATTTATATTTAAGGTGTAAATAGTTGTATAAGAGAAAAAAATTTGGAGGAATTTGATATTTCTCTCAAAATTTACCATTTGAGATGAAAAGTGGTAGAAAATAATTTCACCAATTCCGCCAAAAAACACTAAACCCTATTGAATAATTTTTTTTTATTTTCTTACTCTACTATTATGAGAGGAATGAGTGAAATTTTTTTTTCCTCTATCACCTTTATTCCACTAAACTCTATTCTATTTATATATATTTCGCCAATATTTTTGTTGATAACTATTTGCACCCTTAATTTATCGTGTATTACAGAGGATTTATATAGTTATAAATAAATGGGAACAACAAAAAAATAGAAATGAATAATTTTTTGATTGGCCTAGATGATGGTATAGGGTAATTGACTAATTGGGGTGATCTAACACAAAGCCGAGTACAAACTATATAACAGCACAATTCCAAAACTTAGACTAGCAAAAAAGTCAGAGTATGTATACTTTAACTCTCAGTTATGCGACCAGACTTGTTTCTAATGTCGCTACAAACAAAATTTCCAAATAATATAAATAAAAAATTCTCAAAAATAGTATGATTGTCAAGTGTGTTAATAGACTAATGGTCTCTGGTTTGGAAATCTGATATCATGTTGTCTTCTCATAATTCAAATTTTATTGGTAACAAGACGTAAGACATGCACATGATGTTAAAAACCGAGGTCATCCATTCATCAATCTGATATATAGCGGAAGCTAAGATAAATAAAAAGATTTTTGTTTAGTATGCGTTGAAATCCTCACATCCGAAAACAATCTCAGTAGTTACTAAAAAAAATCTTTAGAAAACTCTTTTTTATTATTTTTTTGACACAAAAAAACTCTTATATTTCTCAAATAACTTAAGTGGTGTAGGAAAAAATAGAAAATTGGAGTCTAGCTAACCTAGCTAAAAAGTCTGCTTTTGAATTTGACAAACGTGGAACATAAGTCAACTTGAAAGACGAAAAGACATTCCTCGCTTTCTCTCAAACTCTTGTAACTCTGTCGCAAAAGCTGGCCAATCCTCAGGCTTCACAATCATATTAAGAACATTCATATTGTCTTTGTCAAACTCCTCGACCTCCGAATGAGTTGTCATGTTCTGCATCGCCCAAATCAGAGTTTCCAACTCTGAGTGGAGAGAGGACATCCGCCGAAATAGATTGCGAAAACCCAGCATAGTGCATTCTCCATTGACTCCAACCAGAGACCAACTCATCCACTATAAGTTCGATGCTTTCCATGAGTCATCGACCAGACTGATGTTACGCAAACATAAGAAAAACTAAATAATCTTAAAGCTAGTAAAACTTTTGAAGATAAATTCAACTAATTAAGATAATTATTAGAATAAATAATAAAGAATAATCAATATCAAAATACATAATAATTATTTAAATATTACATCATCTAAATATCTATCTACATCAGAATCTCTCATAGTTATAATAACTATCAAAGATATGCGAAGACGAGGATGGTAACAACTGTTCACATGTACCATGGTTGTATGAATATGTTTTAGCGGTTGTGGTAGAGAGAAACCCAGCACAATCAACATTTTTTTTTTTTTTGGAGCCCACCAATCATTACGAAGAAGACATCAAATATGTGAAACATCAAGAAAATAATCCATTTTAAAAGCTCATACGCAAAATAAACATAAGACAATAAGGCAAGCACAATAAACTGAGATTTTGAGACATGATAAATGGTACAAAACATTGCCTATAAAGCTAAATAGATACTCACAATCGTTATCTCGTCGAAGATCCGAACATCTTTCTGCTTGGATCTGACAGTAGCATCGACCGATGAGAACACTCCAAAGACAGTATGGTTCTGGACAGCATGTCTTAATCAATGTTGAAGAACATAAGCACCTGGAGTCAGAAAGCTAGCTCCTTCTGATATTGTCGCCACGTAGTTGATGGTGTTGTAAACGCCGCGAATGCATGTAAATTTGAACTTCATTCTAACCCCCTCTTGAAAATGAAGCAATCTCTCATAATCATAACACATTAAGTATACTGCCGAATGATATGCAAAAATGAGGATGGTAACAACTAACAACTATTCACACATGTACATCATTGTTTGAATATGTGGCGGTTGTGGTAAACACAAACCAACACAATGAAAGGGGTTTTATGAGAAAACATATTAGTGTTGTTCGTTTGGCAAACGCAATTTACTGCGGCTGCGTCTGCGCCTATATTTGACATAAAAGTTTGTTCGTTTGATTGACGCAGGTACTGCGTCTAGACGCTGCGTCACGCGGCGAACGCTGATAAAACCAGCGTCTGCGTCTAAAACGAGCGTATGCGTCTACTAAACGAACAACAATCAAACGAGATTGACGCAGACACAATCGCAGCTGCAGAAAGCTGCGTCTGCCAACCGAACAACACTATTATGAATTCGTCCATCGATTTTCATGAAGAACGCATCGATAGGTCAAACATCAAAAAAGAATCCATTTATTAGCTTATTAGCAAAATCAACATGAAGCAATAAGACGAACACAAGAAGTTGAGGCTTTAGGACATGAAAAATGGTCTTTTTGGAATAAATTCATAATTTTTTAGCTATCGAAAGTTCATAAATACATTCATGGTATTTTGAAAGATTGGATTAGTCTTAGAAGGAACAAATTATTATGAATTTATAAAAAAACAAATTATTATGACTTGGACAACCTATAAAGTAAAATGAGTTCCTTGCAATAGTAAGATAAAAACACTTGCATATAAGGCAATCACGGGTCAAATAAATTTTGGGCCTTATGTTCCAACATAAATTATTTTACAAATATACCCAATATGTATAAGTTATTTTTGGGGTAAAATGTTAAATAATTAAGTCCAATATGTATAAGTTAAATAATTAGGCCCTTATTAGAACCTTTTTCAGCACTAAGGACCCTAATATTTTACAAAAAGTTCATTAAAAATGGTACGAGCCAATGCTTTTGTATCTTTAGAATTAGTAGAAAATGCCTAAATCATTCTTGACAAAGCATAATAGTAGTCTTAATTGTTTCAAAAGGGATACTAAATGAAATCACTCAAAAGTTATAAACACAAAGTATATACTATTATACGCAGATCGATTGTTGAATAATCATACATAAAAAAGTATATGCATATCGATTTTTGAAAATAGTAGTAGCTTTGTGTTAAAAAGGAAAAGTTGGAGTTTGTGACATGTTCATATCAGTGACAGTGAGAGACGTGAATCACGTGACGATGGCACGGGAGATAAAAACGGTGAGGACACTTCGCATACACATCTTTAAAAAGTTTTAATTCGGCCCGTTTTGTTTCGTTAACGGCCCGTTTCATCATTTTAAAATCTTACAACTAAACTCAATAATTGGCCACAACCACAAGTGCCATCAAATAACATTACTTGATTGCCCTCTTCTAAAAAGTCTCGTCCACACCTATTACTTTTTCGCGTACTTGCTAGTCATTGATCGTCCGATTAATTTTCGTCTAAATCTAATTTTTTTAACACTGTCACTATTTAATCTATCATATTAGATTTTTAACTAAAATTGATTACTGCGAAAAGAAAAAAAAACTAAAATTGATTACTACAATTAGACAAAATATGTTTTAATCTTAAAAGTCATATGAATTAGTTAATTTTGATCTATAAACAAGTTAAAAATATTTATAATCACAATTATAGAATTTATTATGTATTTTTTAAAATTGATTTAAATTAAAATACCAAAATAATCGAAAAACTAGTCTCCGATTAATCCATCATATTAGATTTTAAACTAAAGTTGATCATTAAAAGTAGATAAAAATATGCTATAATCTTTAAAATCATATGAATTAGTTAGTTTTGGTCTATAAACAAGTTAAAAGTATTTATAAACCACAATTATAGAATTTATTATGTATTTACAAAATTGATTTAAATTAAAATACCAAAATAATATAAAAACTAGTCTCCGATTAATCCACATGTAATCTTCGATTTTTCAATTAGTCGCTAGGTCTAAAATCATCGCTCGACTAGCGCCTTGCGAATTCTTGAATAATGGTTGATTGTAACAAATCAATAATGTTTAGTTGTGAAAATCTAATAATTACGAGACAGAGTTTCAGATTTGCACACAAGCTACGCATATATTAACCGAAAGAAGTACACATAATTGTGAACGATGATATATAATTAAGTAGTTTGTATTAGAGTTATCATTGCATCACTATTTAGGTCAAACATTCATAAAATGCATGTTATCTACTAACAGAAAGAAAGCTGTTGCAATTTGTGAAGTTTAGAGTGAATGTATACACGTAACAAAATTTTAATTAGAAAAAGAATGGGATAAGGACACATGCTAGTATAAGCTTCAAATGGGCTTATGTAGATGGAAATATAGTTTTTATTCATAACAATATTCATTTATTGATTATATTTAGCGCTGAAAAAAAATCCGAACCGAAATATTGACCCGAATCCTAAATATATTGATCTGAATCCGTTTCAAGAAATTTGAACCTAAACCGATTTTTAAAAATATTTGTATAAATATTGTCTGACAGTTTTTTAAAGTATCGGGTATTATCCGAACCCGTTTGAATCCAAAAAAGTAATTGATGACCTAAAACACTTCGAACTGAATCTAAAATCTGAAAACTCTGAATCGAATTCGAAGCCGAATCCAAACCGATTTGTAAAACTACTTGAACGACTATAGTTTGATAGTATTTCGGATATCATATATTATTTGAATCCGATCTAAATGTCAACAGGTACCTGAAAAACTCTGAACTGAATTCGAATCCGAAAAACAAAAAAAAATAACCGTAAAAAACAAAAAAAATCTCGAGTTCAATCTGAACTGAATCCGAAATAATTTCGAATATACTTGGGTTTCTCTTACACTACCAAATCCGACCCGAATTCGATATTCCAGAAACGAACCATACCCAAATTATGAAAATGCTCGAAGGAGCTTACTACTATGCACTCGAAAAACCAGAATCCGAGTGGATCCAAACCAAACTTGACCCGAAACTCGAATGCCCATTTATATTATTCAAGGTAATCAACTCTTGGCGACCAGTTTAAGGGATATATGTTATGTTTTTTTGTCTATAAAGTTAGTCCAGGGGATGTTGCTCTTTAGTCCTTGACCAAGCATAACAAAGTAAAGAATGAGAATATTGAAACTGAATAAGTCCATAATAGACTAACCATGGTTTGAAAATTCTGAGGGAATTACACGCTTATATGTTACAAAATACATACAAAAATAGCAACTCGAAGCAAATTTCTAACATACTTGTTAGCTCTATTTTGGACGTAAATCTTGGTCCAACTCCTACATAAATAAAAAAAAACATACGAACGAACATCACTACTACACGCTTAAAGAGCATATAATTCAAAACCAAAGGAAGACCATAAAAATAAATTTTGAAAAATGAAAAGAAAAAAAGATTAAAAAAAAAAACAAACTGTTTTAAAGTTAAAACTATATATTTATGAAGGTTAAAAAAAGAGACATTAATTAAAAAAAGACCATGTCAGTTTATGAAAGCTTCAGACATTGTTCTTCCAAGGCTTGAAACTCAGCAGCAATTTTTTAGTGATCTTCTTGATTGTTCAATCTTTGGAAAATGATTGGCGCGCCGTGCTGAGGATAGAGCAACATGAGGACGGTAGGTGCGTGCTGATAAGTAGGAGCCAAGTGAAAAGAGAAGCGTTGAATCATAATCGCAATTGTGAGTTTGGCTTGTAGTATAGCAAGATTCTGACCAATGCAAGTTCTTGCTCCTAGTCCAAACGGAATGAAACTGACGGGGTGTTTCGCTGCACGAGGCACCCCGTCAGCAAACCTACTTGGATTGAATTCATTCACATCGTTTCCCCATATGGCTTGATCATGATGAACCGCTATTATCGGGATCAGTAACTCCGTGCCACACGGTATTTTGTAACCTCCTAACTCAACATCCGATTTCGCGCGCCTTATCGTCGCTACGATCGGTGGATACAACCTTAGTGACTCGTTTAGAATCATACTCAACTGCAAAAAAAATTTGAAAAAATAAAAACACACATTCAACATGTCTTCTTCGTATATTTACCATTTTACCCTTAAAATCGGAGGGGGGCCTTTAGGGATAGTATTTTGCCGAAATTGAATGAAAACAAAGCAAAAGAACAGAGAGAAAGGAAAACGCACCGTTTTGAGCTTAACGACATGGTCTTTAGTGGGGACATCACGTGAGCCGCAGACCCTGAGGACCTCATCACGTGCTTTGGCCTGCCACTCCGGGTGCATGGCTAGTAATATGGTCGTCCACGTCAGCAAATTTGATGTTGTCTGTTTCCCGGCGAAAAAGAAGCTTTTACACTCCTCCACTATGTCCTGCACCGTCACATTCTTCGCCTGAATCATTAAACCCAACAAATCCTTCGCTGCCGCCGTCGCCGCCGCCTCTTTACCTTCTTCGCCGCGGTTATTTCTCCGACGTTCTATAAGCCTTAACAAAGACTTCCTTATCTCCTTATCTAACTTCCATGATTTTAAATTCCCTCTAGTTGGGAAAAACCTATGCAAAAAAAAATCGAAAATTTCGATAAATTAGCTCAAGATTAGAGCATGTTATATATGATTAGAATTTTTTTTTTTGTAATGTAAAACTTTATTTCAACAAAAAAAAAATGTTTTTACGATATGAAACATTTTTTTTTGTTGGATTTTACCTGTAACCAGGGATGAAAACTTTTTGAAAAGCTTCAGCACAAAGTAACATTTGTTGAGCTTGAAGTCGAAAAATCGCTCGACCATCTTCATAGCTACTTCCAAAAGCTGTTCTACTTATAACATCTTCGGTTAATATCTGAAACCAATCATAGACATCCACTTCAACTTCCCCGGTTTCTGATAACTTTTCAGACCATTTCTCCATCATCTCCGTCACACTCTTCATCACCACCGGTACAAGCAACTAAAAAAGAACAGATTATGAGACCAAAGCTTATGCAATTGAAAATTATTCTTTTTAACAAAGACAAATTTAAATTTTTACTTTGAGATTTTCCATGTGGAACGTAGGACTTATGATTTTACGATGATGAGCCCATTTTTCTCCTTTAAGACTAAGAAGACCATCTCCTTCGAGTTGTTTAACAAGTGGGTGAGCTTCATTTTTCTCGTAGAACTCAGACTTTGAGAATATCTCTCGGATCAGATCCGGATCCGCTACGGTTAACCGGAAAGTTGGTCCGAACCATACCAAAAATGTAGCACCTAAATTTAAAAGTATATATTTTAAAAATAATTTAGACAAAAAGAGCAGTAAAAAAAACATGAACAGATCCTGAAGTAGGAACTTTTACAAAAAAAAAATGGTATTAATGCCCAACTGCTTCCTTATTTTACACTACAAAAATTTTAATTTCACTTGCACAAAAACCCAAAATTTCATATATATATATATATAATATAATTATATAAATATATATTTCTGTTTGTTTCTGATAGACTAAAGAAAGAAGACAAGAGCTAAAACAGAGAGGTAAAAAAAAAGGATGACTTAAAAGCCCGTGAGGAAAGAGTGAAGAAGAAGAACAGAGAGCTTCCTTTTTCACATCAAAGTACTGACATCATAATTTGATCATGACAAAACAAAATTTTTTATACAAAAAAAAAAGAATTTGATCATGACAAAACAAAATTTTTTATTTTAAAAAAATCTTTATTTTAAAATATTTAGGGTAATAAAACAAAAAACTTTATATTACTTGACTTGAAAACACACTGTGTGTGGCCTTTCAATAAAGAATCGAAAACACCAAAAACTCAAGTTTTTTAATTTATTTTTAAGTTGAAGAAGAAGAAGAAAGACAAATCTCAAAAAAAAAGAAGAGACAAAAGAGTTCTTTTACATATATGTAAAAAAAATATGTTATTGTCAACTTTTTTTTTAATTATCAAAATCTGAGAAAGTTAAAAAACAGAGTATCCAAAAAACAGAGTATATGAATCTGAAACAGAGGAAGAAGAAGAACGAACCGTAGATTTTTCTCCAATGGTGATAGAAAGAGAGAACTCTAGGGAGAATATTATGAGAGAAAGGCATAGGATGAGAAGAAGCTTTAAGCATCATTCCAACAAGTTCTTTAACATTACCAATGAAGAAATTATAAGGAGGACCTTTAATTCCTTGTTTTGAGAAATGTTCTTCGATCTTTCTTGGTCTCCACCATAGTAAAGACATACCCTTTAACATTACAATACTTAATATTACAGACAAAACAAGAACCTTTGAAATCAACCAGCTACTACTACTACTACTTTCTTCCTCCATTGTCGGAAAAGAAAACAGAGTAGTGAGAGAGAGAGAGAGAGAGAGAGAGAGTAAACACAAAAAGCAAAGAGAGAAAGAGAGAGAGAGAGAGCTAAAGTTGCTTCTTTGGTCTCTTTTATTTCGTTAAATACAGAGTGCCGGAGAAAGAGGGAATGAGTTGTTAAAAAGAAGATTTTTTTTTCACAAAACTTCAAATTTTTTTTTTTTTTGCTTTTTGTTTCTTTGTGAGTTTGGTTTCTTCTTATCTTGTTTCTTTTTGTACTGTTTTGCTTGCTGTTCTATTTGAAGCTTTTTAGAGAGAGAGAAAGGTAAGAGAGAGAGAGAAGTTGAAGAGAGAGAGAGGAGAGGCCAACGGCGTAGGGGCCGCCATTGGAGGACAGTGAAGGGTCAACGAATTGAGTTTTTTGTTTTTAATTACTTTGAGAAGAAAAAAAAATAATAATGCAAATTTGTTTCTTCTTTCATATGATTGTGATACAAGTCACTTTTTTTTCCATTGTCTTTAGCGACCTTTTTTTATTATTTAAATGTTAGTATTTTTTTTTCATTTTTATGTAGAATTAGACATCATTTTCTAGTAATATTGTAATGATTAAAATAGCATAATGGCAAAAAAAAAATTATATAGTTTTTGTCTTTTACTCAACTGCTGATATTAAATGTCGTCGACCTATATATATCTTTGAGTTTAAAAATTTCACAACCGTAACGTATATGGTATATTATTATATATACGTTAATAAATATATAAATACAGAAAATTGTAAAACGGTTCCTTTAAAATAATATATACTACCAAAATTGGATTCAAACGCCTTTATTACTAAATATTTTTTAATATTATCTCACAAACATTTGTGAATACTACAAAGTTGAGATTTTGAAATGTAACGCACGTTTTAGAAACAGTTATATACCTTAGCACCATTAGTTTATTTTTAAAAACTCTAGTAAAATCGGATTATACATAAATACAGTTTGATTATACGGTGACGCATAATAGAATTATGCAATTTTCCAGATTGCAACATGTGTTATTACGGTTGATTAGATTGCAGTTTGTAAAATCACTGATAATTATTGATTAGTATACAATATACATACACAAATTATACATCTGTATGTAAATTTTGAAATGGTTACTTACCTACTGTTTGCTTGATCCAGGTATGACGTATATAAAAGAATTATCCATATTTTAATATTAATAATTTAGTAAAATATATTAGTCTACAAATTAATTATGATTATGTATTCTAAGGATAGTCGATGCTATCTTAATTTTTTAATTTTTTAAAATTATAGCAATATTAATTTTAATTTATTCGGTTATAGCTTATAAAGTCTTAAATCAGATTTTGCAAATGATAAAAACAATTTGGGAAATAATTTTTATTAACTTTTAAATAAAACAACTCTTTCAAAAATTCTTTAAAATGATCTTTTATCTTATATCTTTTATTTTTAAATGTTTTTAATTTTTTTCAATTACTTTTATTTATTAATAATTACAATAAGAAATTTTATACCTTTCAAAATAAATTAGTTAAGGATATCTATAGTGATCAAATTTTTTTTTAAATTTCATTTCCTCTTTTTGATTTGGTATTTCTATATCTAATACCATTTTATCTTAAAATGAAACTCTTGAAAACAATTTCATTTTAATAGATTTCTATTTCTTTTTTTAGTTTTTTCAAATTTTTCAAGTTAATTTTTAAGATTTGTTTCCTTTATCAAATATTTTTTATTCTAAATGAAATAACAAACTATCAAAAGAAATTATTTATTTCTTTATCAAAACTTACTTTGTAATCAAATATTAGAATATTAGGAGCAACCGAATCTTAAGTATCTTAAGTAGTAATTGTATCCTTAGTTTATAGATATTAAATTTTACAAATATAATTTCTTACATTGAAACAATATAAATTAATTACAAAATAATCAATCCAAATGATTCTTATAGCATAAAAATATATAACTAAATCACTTTCAAGCTAATTATAGTAATCCGATCGATTAGTGACACGTGTCAAAATCTAGTGAGTTATAATTCGACGACGTGTCACGTTCACTTTGAACTCGTTCCGCTTTATATAATAAGATGTGACCACAATTAACAATTTGAATTTTATATTACATTACGGTATATATCTAACATATTTCATAAAAAAATTAGAATGAGCAAAATACCCGAACCAAAAGAACTTAACCGACTAGAGCAAATAAAAATTGACTCGTAATATGAATCGAAATTTAAAATTGCCAGTGAATTTTAAATTCAAGAATCAAAAGAATTGAAATCAAACCGAAACAAGATATTAATTATATATCTAAAATCTTTTAAAAATATTTATTTCTAAATATAATAAAAATACCCAAAAACCAAAACTTATAAGAAAAATACCCATGAAAATACTCAAAAAACACCTAAGAGTAGAAAATATTCAAAATATCAGAAACAACTAAAATACATATCAGTTCTTCACCCAAATATATGAATTGAATGAACGCCAACCGAAATTTTAAAGTATATGAATGTATCATAAACTTAAAAACCAAAAAACCAGAAACCTAAATTACCCAAACCAAACTCGAACTAAATACTTATTTCCCACCTCCAACAAAACATTCGATATTATATATATATATATATATTCTTGCATAAATTTTGTAATTAATAAATATGAAATGCATATAGCTTACCATACTATTGAAAATACAATATTAACACAAATATTTACCCTAGCAAATTTTATAATCCCGCGCTTGACGCGGATCAAAATCTAGTTTATCTTAAAACGAAACTCTTGAAAACAATTTCATTTTAATAGATTTCTATTTCTTTCTTTAGTTTTTTCAATTTTTATAAAGTTAATTTTGAAGATTTGTTTCCTTTATCAAAGATTTTTTATTCTAAATGAAATAACATACTATCAAAGGAAATTATTTATTTCTTAACCAAGACTCGCTTTGTAATCAACAACCTTAACTTTTTATTTCATTAAAATAACTAACTATTTTATTAATTTTTTTTTTATTTTTTTAAATAAATCGGCTCGTGAAAAAATTTTATTAATAAATTCGCCTTTATTTCTTTCTTTGTTAAATTAATTTTCAAAAATTCTTTATTTTTCTAAATAAGTAAATTTGTTGTGAACTCTTTTTGATTTTCTAAAATATATCAGTTATAAATAATTTTGTAATTCCCACTATTTTTTTTTATCTCAATTTCTTTTTAATTTTTTTATTTTTATTTTTATTCTTATTATATAATATATATTAATAGGATTCTTGAAAATAATTTTGAAGATTATTTATTTTTTAAATAATTTTCATTTCGAAACAAATGTATTAATGTGGAGATGCGATGTCAAACATATGGGAAAGATGGTGGGAGCATAAATCATGTTTTTTTTTTCTTGTGCAAATGCTAGATAAATATGGGCAATGACTAATCTTCTCTCACCATAAAAAGGATTCGACCCTTCATCGTTGTATGTTAACTTCAGTCTCATCCTCTTAGCTTGTATCTCTAGTGTTATACCTCAAGCAAACCGACGGCGAATCTCATGGGTCCCCTTAATCTTATGGAAGAATCGTAAAACGCTTCTATTTGATGAAAAACAATTTAGTATACAAGAAAACATCCACTAAATACATGAGTAGATGAATTTTTTTAGCTCAATCACATGAGTAAAGATTAACCTCTTGTTGCAGAACACGCAGAAAAAATATTATGTTAGTTGGTCGTCATCGTCATTTGGATGGCTAAAATGCAATGTTGGATTAACACGGTCTAAGAAAAATATTGAGAGGGGCCTCGTGATTGCAATGGTAATGTGATTTCACATAGTCGGCGTTTTTACTAGAACTGACAATCTATTACATGCAAAACACAAAAAACTTTTATGAGCAATTGAAAGCATGTGTAACCATCGAGTATGTCAGGTAATTTTTGCTTCTAATGCAAAACAATTGATCGGAGCTGTCAATAAGTCTCCGGAATGCCCCTTATCTAATGGTCATGGGTAGAAGATTTTACTTACATTATCTATTAGAAAATTTTGTAATTTACTTTTAAAATAAATTTGCTCATTGGACAAGTTTTAAAAAATTTCTTTTACTTTTAGCTTTATTTATAAATTTTTTGAATTTCTTTTTGTTAAATTTATTTTTAAATGAAACCAACTTATTATGAAATATTTTTAATTGACCAAATAAATTAGTTAATGATAAGTTTTGTCTCTTTTTTAATCTTTTTTCTTTTTTGATTGTTTCTTTTCTATTTTAACCTCATTATTTTAAATGGGGATATTTAAATAATTTCCTTTTGAATACATTCATATTTATTTTTAGGGTATTTTGTATTTTATAAAATTTTGTTTTGAAGAAATGAATCTTTTAAAACATATTTGTATTTCCTTTTTAAATAATTCAAAATATTTAAATTTACTATATGGTTTCTAACAAAAAAATGTTTAAGAATTAAACACCTCGCATTTTAATCTCAGTCAAATCATTGTTCAATTAATATATAAGATTAAATGTTTTATTCAATTCTTTCTAATTTCTTTTTTTCTGATTTCTTTTCCAGTTCAAACTTCAAACTTTACGTTATGTTAAAAAAAATTGAAATTTTATTTTCACCATATTTATTTATTAATTAAATAATAAGGAAATAACTAGGGTAAAAGAAACAAATGTAAGCAAACGATGGCAAAAAAAAGGTTAAACTAGTGAAACTATTATTATCAGAAAAAGAAAAAAAAAACTAATGAAACTATTACATTTTGGTACTTTGTAAAAGGAAGGTTCGATTAAGCTATATAAAATATGAAAGTGTAACAAAACGAGGCATAAAAAAATAAATGACGTAAAAATGTTATTAGTCCGAGGAAGGTTCGAGTAGAATATACTAGCCTGTCTCTGCTAGAGCTAGAGCTGTAACTTTTGCAAATTGCAATATTTGATCTAATCAAATATTTTGTTATGGATTTATGTGATATTACTATATATGTGATGTATATTTATGATAATCACTTTTTCTTTCTTTTTTATACAACTTATGATAATCTTTTGTTTTCCAACGTAATTTGCTTTTATTCAACATGTTTGTAATCTTTTTTATACAACATGTTTGTAATCGTTTCTCCAACTAAAGACTTTCATTTTTGTAAAGTTTTTAAAACTTAAAATTTTCCAATCACAATTTAAAATTTTAAAAGTTTTAAAAGCCTCTTTAAATTTTTCCCGGCATATTTTCTAATTTTTGTTCTTCTCATGTTGGATTTTTCTAAGATTAATTTACAGAAATACACTTAAAAGAAAAAGAAATTTTACATTTACACATGTCTTTTAATGGTTCTCAAATATACACCTCAAATATTATGGTTTAGGGTTTAGGGTTTAAGGTTTAGTGATTAGGGTTTAGGGTTTAGCTATTAGGGTTTAAAGTTTAGAAATTATAGTTTAGGGTTTAGGGTTTAACGTTTAGGGTTTCTTTTAGTCTAGGAGTATAATGGTCTTTTTCATTAAAAAGGGAAGTGTAAAAATAAAATTTTTTCAAGCAGGGGTATTTTTGAAAAACAGACAATACAAAGGTGTATTTTTGCAAGTCTCCCATTTTCTAAAACCAATAAAGTGTGACTTTATTAATTTTAAAAGTCACAGCCTTTTATTTTAAAGCAAAAGTCTTCACAATAATTTTTTTTTTAAGTCTTCACAACTATAGTGTTTACAGTTCTAAACAACCAACTCCGTTGTTTATAATTGTTTGAAGAAAAGTTAGGCAAACGATGACTACATGTAACTAAAACTTAGGGGTTGATTGGGGATTGACTGTGAAGACTTTTTATTATATTACAGTGTTTAAAGTTTTTTTTTAAGAATCAAACTTTAAAACTTTAATAGCCTTAAAAGTATTCCTTACATTTCTCACCGTATATTTCAGTTATTTTTCTTACTTTTTTCTCAAGTATCTATTTTATGACTTTAAGATTTTTAAAAGTCACAACCACAATTTTAAAAGTCAAAGCTTCTAAAGTAAATTATTTTTTAAAAAACTCAACAGTAACAGTTTTTAAGGTATCAAACAATCAACCCCTTAATGACTTTTTATATAGGAAATATGCACATTGATTTGCCTCTCTCTGACAACAAGTGAATTTGATATCGTTGAAAATTGTCCCAATTTCGAATCACGTTTATCAAATGGCTTACGCCCGTTTTTGCATCCAGATTTTGCATTTGCAATTGCATTTAGATGCTGTATCTAGATGATGCATTCAGATGTTGTTAGTTTCTGCATCAAGATTTTGTATCTCGATGCAAGTTTGTTTGTTTGTGAACTAGTAATAGCATTTAGATGCATCTCATTGTGAATTAATATAATAAAACTAATTTATGCTATTATATTTAAAATCATATATAACCATTATATAATTAACAAAATATTAATTTTCTATACTGATTTTATATTTTATAAAAAATTTATGTTTTTAGCGATTTTTACATATTAGGCAATTTATGGCGGTTTTCATCATTTTTTGCGTTTTTCGGTTTTAGCAGTTTAGCAACTTTTTCGTTTTAAGCAATTTTTATGGTTTTTTTTGCGGATTTGACGGCTTTCGCGGTTATGGCGATTTTCGTGTTTTTGCGGTTTTTTCGGTTTTGGCGGTTTTTTCGGTTTTCAGGGTTTTGGCGGTTTCAACAATTTTTGCGGTTCTAGCCGTTTTCGCAGTTTCAACGATTTTCAACGGTTTTAGCAGTTTTAGCGGTTTCAGCAGTTTTACGGATTTTGCGATTTTTGTGATTTCGGCGGTTTTGCGATTTTCGCGGTTTTCGGCGGTCTTTACGGTTTTAGCTTTTTGCAGTTTTAACGGTTTTTGCGATTTTAGCTGTTTTAACGATTTTAGCGGTTTCAACGGTTTTACAGGTCTAACAGTTTTTGCGGTTTCAACGGTTTTTGCAGTTTTTTGCTATTTTCGGCGGTTTTAGCGTTTTTTGCGGTTTTACGGTTTTAGTAGTTTTGGCGATTTTGCAGTTTTAACGGTTTTTTGCGGTTTTACGCTTTCATCGTTTTTGCGGTTTTAACGGTTGTAGCAGTTTCGGCGGTTTTGCGGTTTTAATGATTTTTGCAGTTTTTGCGGGTTTTGCAGTTTTAGTTGTTTTTGCGGTTTTTGCGGTTTTAGCGGGTTTGTTGTTTTTTGCGGTTTTTGCGGTTTTAACGGTTTTTGTTGTTTTTGCGATTTCAGCGATTTCGAAAATTTTAATTTTTTTTAGCGGTTTCGACTGTTTTTGAGGTTTTTGCGGTTTTAGCCGTTTTGGCAGTTTTAGTGATATCTTAATTTTTTAAATTTTGAGATGCAAAATTTGCATCAAGATGCTATATTTTGTAACATCTCAAATATCTGAATTTTTGCATCAAAGCATTTCAAAAATTTAGCTGCTATATCTAGATGCAAATTAATAATTGTAAAACGAACAACATTTGGACACTTACATCCAGAAACAACATTTGGATGCAAAAAACGAACAGAGCTTTAATCGATAGTTCAGCTGAGACTCATTCAAAATATGATAATGCTATGTTATCTCCTCCTAGTTCAATTCTTTGATATCCAAATGACCACGCATGTACATTGTATTGTCCACAATGGCGTTGAACATTTAACTTCTTCGATTGTATATCGGTCTTGGAATTGCTCAATTTCCACGATCATTACACAATATCCATCACAAACTTGAGGTTTGATTTCCAATGGGATCCATCGTAATTACATTTAGCTCATCTTCTTCTCGGTTTAGTCCAATGAACTTCACGACTAAATGTCTGGTGTTGAGCTTGTATGTTTTTATTTTCCAATTTTGTGTATATTTATATGGATTGTATGATTATATAACTAAATTTATCATTACTTTCATGTAAATAATACTTACAATTTTTTTTGTCAAAATATTATTATTGCAAATTATAAATGTCAAAATAGACTTATCACACATATGTATTAGCAAATTCATATAATTCGGAAATGACTAATAAAAACAAATTGTAAGGAATATTTTCTTTTCTATTATGTGGTTTTATAGTTAACTTGGTCTTATGGTTATTTTTTATTGAAATATTGATATTCCTTAATATATTTGATAACTAATAAAATTGAAGTAAAAGAGTTAATTACTAATAAGTACATCCCTTTAGTGTATTTACATTTTAACATTGCGAGAGTAACAGAGTTATAAATTGTTTTTGCATGTAAGAGAAATTAAATAGTGAAGCATAGCATAATATAATATATTAGTATGGCATTATTAAAAATTCTTTAAGTAACTACATTAAAAACACTATATACCTATGTTCATAGCGGCTCAGTATTATTAATTTACAAAAGCTATATTGTATTGCATATTTTAGTTAATTATATAACGGTATTCAATTACTTACTAAAAACTGCCAAAAAAGAAGAAAGTGAGAGACAAGATTTGCTATTATGGACGGTTCTCTAAACCAAGATTTTAAGGCATAATTGCTGGAAACAGAGATGAGATTGATAAAAATTGAAATTTTATTAAAGTCGACGATAAAGAGACATTGAAAGAATAAAAGAAAAAAAAAATAAGTTCCTTCTTAAAAATTTCAACTACCCATGTGAGTTTTGGCTTCTCCATAATGGAATGTTTCTAACTTAATTTAATTAGATCTCTGATCCCGCCAATACAAACTAAGTTAATTACATATTTTATTACTAATTTCATAAGGTGGTCTGTACATGTATGCATATTTGTATAGTTAATTACTAATTAGAATATATATATGTGTATATGCTTTAGTTTAAATATAACAAACACAGAAACACTCAAATGCTCATAATTTTACACGTATAATTCACAACCAAATGCCCATTTCTATAAATGTTATTTTCTTTAATTTTTTTGTCACGAAAATGGAGACATATACACTACCTCCTCGTTGTAATGTTTTCTTAAAGACACTAAAAGAATTATTATAAACAGAAGAAAAAATTAATGTTGGGGACAATCTGTCCCTTTAAAATTATAGAAAAATAGACAATGTTGATAAGTATTTATGTAATTAAAAAATTATATATGCATGCCAACTCATCTACGTATGGTTCATAAAAAAAAAGAGTTGGTCCAAACCCAAAACTCGAGTGGTACTATCCAACATTTATTTTTAATATGATGTACTTGAATGTCTGATGCAAACTCTTTAGTAAAAAAAAACTTAATTCGAGATTTAACAATATTTTAATTCTGTTACTTGTGTATTTGATGCACACTCTTTGGTTAAAAAAATTTAGTTTGATGAAAAATTATATATTAGCAGCATTAATATCAAGAATTGTTGCTAAAAGCGTCATATAAATATATAAATATATACATGTATGGATGAGTGGATGTTTTGTTTTCCGGTGATATATATTGTTCCCCGCGTTTTCGGTGGCTAGTGTAGGACTGGTGATTTAGGATTGCGACGGTTTGTTCATGTATATTGTTTTATAGTGTTTAGTTTTTGATTCTGGTCTTGATTAGTACTTAGTTCTCACAAGCGGATTCTGAATTCTAATCGTGGATCATAGCGGTTTCCGAATGATTAAGTCGTGAATCATAGCGGTTTCCGAATGAATTTGGTGGTTTGTGTTCTCGTGACTTCATTAGGTTGGGAACAATATAGTGAGATTTCAACAAACTTCAAATTTTTATACTTATTAATGCAAGGAGTTTAGTATTTATCAAGTTCAGAATTTTTGTGTTGGCTTTGTTTAGTTGTATTGTGTTTTGTTTGTATTTTGCTTTTTCAGTTTAATCCTTTTTGTTTCCGAGGTTGTATCCTTTAGACTGTTAGATTGTGGCTCTGGAATTATAGTTCAACCGCGGATTTTGTACATGCTAAGTGTTTAATGTTTCAATAATGTTTTAGATGACAAAAAATATAGGCTTTGATTGGTAACATGAGTTACCATGCTTTAAAGTTGAGTTATGGGGATAACTTAAAGTTAACTCAAAAATGTTACCAATCATAATGTAGACTAATTTTTATGAGTTTGAGTTTGAATTATGATGAGTTATGGATGATTTAAAATTTTGAGTTATGCTTTTATTAGTATTATAATAATTATTAAAAAAGATTAAATTTAATTTGTTAATAACACCTATTGCAACTTATACATCAAAAACGATACCAATTAGTTGTTTTGATAAAATTGATAATTCATATTTTCACATCAAATTCACCATATCATTCTGCATATCTTACCACATTTTTTTACTGCAAGTTACTTCAAATTATAACATCAACTGCAAATCAATTTTGATACTGCGTGATACCAATCGGAGCCATAGATACATGTTTGTTGTTAATTTGATGAAATTTAAAAGATATTATAATATGTCTAAAGGTTGCATGAAACTCAATGACGTATATATAAATGATGATGAATATACTGACGAATATATTTTTTATTCAGTAAATTTGTAATATTATAATAAAATGATGTTGGATCTTGGCTTACATTCTTAGCTAGGCATGGGCGTTCGGTTATCCGTTCAGTTTCAGTTCGGTTTTTTGGTTCTCGGTTTTTTCAGTTCCCCAAAAATTGGAATCATTCGGTTCCGAAAGTATTTTGGTTCGGTTGCGGTTCGGTTCAGGTTCGGTTACGTTTGAATTAAATAACCATTCGGGTGTTAATGTTCGGATATTTTCGGGTATTTTTGGGTATATTTTCGGTTATTTCTATTACTCGTTCGGTTCCGGTTCGGTTCCGATTTTTTCGGTTCTCAAAAATTGGAACCATTCGGTTATTTTTCAACTACGGTTTGGTTCCGGTTCGGTTGTTTTTCGGTTCTTTCGGTTCGGTTCTTCGGTTCCAGTTATTTTGCCCAAACCGATTTCTACCCTATTTTGAATCTTTATATTGTGTGATATTTGTAAATAAAATGATGCAAATTAATATGCAAACGATATTGAATTTTTGGTAAAGATAGATCTCAATCTACAAAAAAATGAAATGAGCAACACATAAATGTTGTACTGATAGCTAACATATTAGAATCAATGGTTATAACACTTAGAGAACACAGCTGCATCGATGATGACGCATAACATTATAAATACTATAACTACAAAAGTATTGCATGCATATGATTTTTGAGTTGTAATCTTAACTAGAGTGATGCCTAAAAGAAGGTAAAAGTAGTAAATTTACTGGTAGTAGTCCGGATCAACGTGGTCTACTAGTAAAGAACGGGACTCCTTTCTGGTGACGGGTTGTAAGTTCGAATCCTATCAGGCGGAACTACAACACATTGTCTCTGGACACCCACACGGATATGGATCCTTGTTTTCGGTCAATTTAAATACCCGGAGAGAAAGTCTATCCGTAGGCTGTACCTCCTCCAAAGATGTAGGTAAAATTAACATGTCTTCTATTGGCTAATTTAAAGAAGTACGTAGGGACCTGAAGTGGGACAAGCCTAATTAAGATTAAGGTAATGTCCACTGGTCCTTCGAAAAGCTTTAGTTAGACTCATGTCAAACCATGGGATTTGTTAGTTGGTGTACCGAATGTTAAATTAGGAATTATATCTACTCTTCACTTTCTATCTACTTATCTAAGCATAGACTCTCTACTTGTTTCTTTGATCGCATGTTAAATGATTTAAATAACTCTGGGATAACTTGGAAGTAGGCATTGATGCATATCTATTGATTTCTTAATTGTTTATCGTTTTCATTTTATTTTATCTTTTTATTTTATGACCAAAAGGTTAGAGTCTAGTGGACTCTTAATCCTTCTAAGGCGAGGTCGGACTAGGTAAGATAATCGTTTCGACTAGTCAATTCCTTTTAACGCAATTCAAAATCGTAACATATTTGTCTAGGGATGGGCGTTCGGGGTACCCGTCCGGGTTCGGTTCGGATTCATTCAGGTTTCGGGTTTTCGGGTCATAGGTTTAAGTCCCTTTTGGATTTTTGTACAAAAATTTTGGATTCGATTCGGGTTCGAGTTCAGATACCGTTTAAATTATTTTTAAAAATTCAAAAATCCAAATTTACCTAAATTTTTTTAAAAAACTTAAAAATAAAAATAGTTAATACATTATAAATATAAATAACGTATGACTAAATACCTACAATGAACATGAAATCGAATATTTGAGTTACTAATTTATGTTTTGGATACTTATTTTAGGTACTTATTTGGATTTTCAAGTATGTTTGGAAACTTACTCGGATTTGAATTCGGGGTCGGTCGTTTTTTTTTGGATATTCGGATTCTCCGAGTTTTTTCGGTTACTCAGTCGAGTTCGGGTATCGGGTTTTTGTGTTTGATTCTGTTCGGCTCAATATCGTTTTCTTGGTTTTGTTCGATATTTTTACCTACTTTTATCCTTGTTAAATTGAGGGACTTTTAGCCAAACACTTCGTTTATGCAAGCATAGTCTCTAGTCTCACTTTATATCAATTTATGCAAGCCTAGTCTCTACTTGTGTTCTTTGATCCCATGTTTGCTGATTTAAATAGAATTGATATAAAGTAAGCATTGAAAGCATATCTCTAGATTGCTTAATTGTTTATCTTTTATGTATGTATTTAGTTATACTTAAAAGATAATTACGAATCCTCACTAGCTAGAATGGTTCTAAAGTCGAATATCTATCAAGATGCCAACACTTTTAACAACACTTGCCAACACAAGCATTCCTAAACTAAACAAGTTCCTTTCATTGTCATTGCTTCTCCTACATCATCACCCATCAATCTGAGCTATACGGGTTTTTTTAAATGTTAAGTTACATGGGCTTCCAACTTAAGATGAATTGGCGATAAGTGGATTCGCCCATATCCCTTTTATACTGCTAAGTATCCATTCCAACTTCTGATATGGATACCCCTAATATAAAACACTAATCCAACAACTAAACGCTTTTCGACATGTTAGATCAAAGTGGATTATGATGTGGTCTCAAGAACAAAACATTGAAAACTAAAAAGAAAAATCAAGAAACAAAGTAAAACTCGTTATTGCACAATCAGACAAATGGAGAGGCCGAGACGTTGTGTCAATGTTTTTGGTTTTAATATTCTCCCAAGAAACTGGATTTGGAGAGAGAGAGGTTTAAAGAAGAAGCACATGGGAACAAAAGATGTTTGGGTTTAGGGATTGAGATGGGTTTTGTGGTGGGGACTATGCTTACATTTCGATCTCGTCTTTCATTAGTCTTGTCCTAATGCTCCCACGACATGTTGGGGCCATGTGACTCCCCCTCCCTTTCCCCACTCCCTTCACATCATTTACTCAAAGCCAATCTATTTCCAAATTCCTCTTTTCAATGTCTCGTAACGCTTCTTTTGCGATTCCAAGGAAGCTATTAGTTGTATTTATGTGTATGAAAGTAAGTGTATTAGTATGGTTTTTATTTGTGTGGGCCAAAGCCTTAGGAAGGTCACTTAGGCCATCTTTAACAAAGAAACTCTTAATGGGTTTCTTAACATTTTTTTAATATTATTTTTATGTTAAAAGACTTAGTTAAGAGACTCACCGAATTTTGTTCTGCAACCATAGTCTCTTAATTTAGAGTTCTTAAAAATAAAAAATTAATATACATGTAATTTTTTGACTTATCTGAAACGGATCCGAAACTTCAAAATTCATAAATAAAAATGTAACGGTTCCAAAAACTGAAAAACAAAAAAAAACGGATCTGAAACGGATCCGAAACGGATATTTTCGAGTATTTTGGGTTCGGATCGGGATATTTTAAACAGATCCGAAATAGACCTGAAACTTCAAAAATCGTAAATAAAAATGTAACGGTTCCAAAAACTGAAAAAAACGGATCTGAAACGGATCTGAAACGAATATTTTCGAGTATTTTGGGTTCGGATCGGGATATTTTAAATAGATCCGAAAAGGATCCGAAACTTCAAAAATCGTAAATAAAAATGTAACGGTTCCAAAAACTGAAAAACAAAAAAAAACGGATCTGAAACGGATCCGAAACGGATATTTTTGGGTATTTTGGGTTCGAATCGGGATATTTTAAACAGATCCGAAATAGATCCGAAACTTCAAAAATCGTAAATGAATATGTAACAATTCCAAAAACTGAAATTCCAAGAAAATCGGATTTGAAACGGAACCGAAACGGATCTGAAAATGAAGTTGTTCTGATTAAAAAGAAAAAAAAACATAAGATACGACTTAACAAGTCGTATCTTAATTTAGATACATAAGCGTCGTATCTTCTTCTTTTCCTTTTTTTATTTTATTTTAATTATAAAAATTTTAAGAAACGGAGGTTAAGAACCCCCGTTAAAGATACTCTTGAGTATTAGCATGATATTAGGGAAACACAAGTGTGTGTGTGGATATTGTTTGTAGGTGTAATATGTATGAAAATAAGTGTATTATACCAATCATGAATTCATGATATTGGGAAAAAATTATGAACTAGAAACTCTTATTGTATTACCTTCAAAAATTATAGAAACTCTTAAATTTTTTATATAACATATTAAGGGGCTTATGGGTAGTTATATTTTTGAAGATTTTTAAAATTTTTAGAATCCGTAGTTATTGGTTAATGGATTATAACATTCTTGATAAAATCTACTGTTACTGGTTTGATGATTTTAAATGTCTATTGAAAATCCAGTGTTATTAAAAAAAGTTTGATTTTCGTTGATTTTATAATTCAATTAAAATCTAGTGTTATTAGAACATGAATTCTCAATAAAATAACTCATTAAACACAATTTTCAAAATACTTCCTATACACATCTTGGATTCTCAAAGTTCTTATAACTAAAAGATTTTAATTGACTTTTCTAATACACAAAACTCTCTGAAAATTTAACAAAATTTTTTAAAGAGATTTAGTAAAACTTTCAATTTTTAGAATCAATCAACTTTGTCAAATACAACTCCCACTAAACAAAAGTCTTAGTGTGTTTCAAAGGATTTTGACAAACATGGGCACTTTAATATATTTATTGTGGAAGTAGGAAACTTTCTCACTATTTAAGAAACAAAGTCTCTAAAACAACCCTATAAATACAAAGATTTTTGTTTAATTTACCGCGAATGTGCAATAGTGCCTTAAATTTTTTTTTTAGATTTCTTATTTGAACAGTATCTTTTCAAAATATTGATCTTTCCTATATATTGTTCAACAATTTTTTTCCTGATAATTGGGAAGTTTAATCCATAGCCGTTGACTAGCCCTCTCTCCAGTTTTTACATTAGGCATAAAGCGTAACACCATCTTTGATTGACCAAGGTAATCTTTCTACTAGTAAGTTTTGTTTTTATCCATTGCGGTTAAGGGTGAAAAATGCACCAAACTTTTTCTTTTTCCTACGTTCTATGTTATATTTATTTAGGATGTGCTGATACACACTCCCATTTCAAGAACTTAAGCTTCTCTGTCTTTCTTTCTCGACTAGTTTAGACTCTATGTTTTGAAGTTCTTTGGATGAATATGGATCGGATGTTCTTGATACAGTTTGTTGGATCTATGTGTATGTATTCTTGAGTTGAAAATTCAAAAAGAGATATAATCAAAGTGTGACGATCATGGAAAAGCATCACTAGAGAGAAACAACAGAGAAGTAGAAACAAACAAAATTGCTCGAACAAAAATGAGATGTTATTGGAACAAGAATGAATTTAATGAAGTGTCATCAACAGTAGAGTAGAGATGTATACATTCAAAATTGAAAATAAAATATCTTAAGAGGAGTTTTGGAGTCGTCTGAATCAAGCAACGACTAAACCTAGAGAGAGATAGCATAATCTTTTCTGATTTAGAGTGTAGAAGTTACTCTGCTTCAACCGCTCTATGATTGATTAGGTATTGTCGTCGAGTTTATGTTTTTACATAAAAGACATTGAACAGGGTTAAGTTTAAAAAGGGCTTCACACTTACGTTAACGTAGTTAATGAATGTGGCCACAAATAGTCTTTGGCCTTTTATAAAAAAAATATGAAAACTCATTTTATCCAAAAAGTCCAATTCATTATAGATTCCTTATATAAGTGCCTGCAAAGAAAGAAGAACAACATTTATTTTGGTCAAGGAGAACAACATTTTTCAACTCTTGCAATTTTTTCAACAATTCATTACATTAGACTCTAGACTTAAGAACATAGCCAGTTTTGAAATTCACATAAGATTGTAATCGAAAGAAAATGAGTCGGTTTTGTATATTTCTAAAAAAAATGGACCGTTTTTAAAAACTAATTTTTCCGTAAAATTGAGGGACGCAAAGTTATGTTTGGTCTCAAAATCGACTCGGCTCAAGAATTAACCTATAAAAATACATGAAATCTATATCGTATATTTATATAAAGTATAAACCTATAAAGGGTAGAACCTCACTATTAAAGTAATGAATATAAATACATATACATATATATATATGTTTTCGAATTGATCTTTTTTCTTTTGATTTTCTTAGATCACGTATGCAAATTGATTAAAGTCATCAGATTCAGATGTATAATGACAAGATTTTCTTTTTGGCTAAAACTTTAGCTTTTGTTCTCTTAAAAGGAGTGGGAGATATATAATTTACTAAATTTCCCATCATTAGTTTTGAGGAAGAATCATAATTGCCTCCACATACAAAATCTCCGGTCGTGATTCTAGTTGAATGAAATCATTATTCTATCCGTAATTACATATAGACAACAGTGCGCATCACTTCCAACAATAATAATTTGAAAATTTGTAGAAATGTAGTATGTAAAATGCATGTATAACAGTTGATAAAAAAAATTGCATGTATAACAATGTTTTGTATCACGTATATATGGTGTATATATTTTGTTCGCTAAGTAATTTATCTGTTTTTAAGTTATACAAGTATCTACATACTAGAAAACAAAATGGACAAATGGTTATATAATTGGTAACTAATCGTTCTGTTTTGAAAATGTTTATTTACATGCGTTTTTTTTGTGTTAAATTTATTTACCTACGTAATGAAGATATGAATAGCATCGTTTTTTTTTATAACTTATGGATAAATTTCAGGCCTTAATTGATTCAGACTAATCTTTTAGGGGAGACTGACCCAATAGCTTCTTTTAGGGGAGATTGACTCAATAGCTTCTTTGATTTAGACTAATCTTTTAGGGGAGACTGGCCCAACTCACATGATGAATCCGTCCTTACCATTGGGCTATGATGTTCCAGACTATATAATCGATTTATTTTTACTAAATTGAAATGTTTGTTGTGGATTTTTCTTTCATAAAATCGTTCCTCATGAAAAACTAGAAAATATTCGCTCATCTAAACTTTTTTTTGTTGTTGTTAAAGACACTCATCTTAGCTATTAACCGTTGAATCTAAAGCTCAAGCTCAAGCCCAAAGAAGTCATGAGAAGTCCAACAACAACAAAGCCCTCTCAACGGCTCATTTGACTCATAGTCAAGACATCAAAACATCACACAAAGAGTGTGACAATCCTCCGTACATGCCATATGCAAATTATGTCTTTACCGTTGCAAATAGAATTGATACTCTTGGATCTTGTGTTAGTGACGTGTAGCAAAGGACACCTGTTGTTCTTATCCTCCTTTAACTTCATCTTGTACTCTTTATATTCACCATTGTGAGAGGATGTAATGTGTAAGAGAATGAGTATCAAATGAAGAACATTTTTTCTATCTAAAATCTTAAAATCTCTGTTTTTACATTCTGCTTTCATGGTATCAGAGCCATGGAGGCTCCTATTTCTTCATCTCTGAGTATCACTCAATGTGTTACCTTAAAACTCAGGGCTAGCAATTACTTGTTCTGGAAACTTCAGTTCGAGTCTTTCCTTTCTAGTCAGAGACTTCTTGGATTGGTGAATGGAACTTCAATACGACCTCCTCCTTTTACCACTGTTACTCATGAAGGTGTTGCAACAGACGTTGCAAATCCAGAGTTTGACAAATGGGTAACAAATGACCAAACTGTCAAAGCTTGGCTATTTGGTTCTCTTTCTGAAGAAGCTCTCAGATCTGTTTATGGTCTCCAAACATCATAAGAGGTATGGTTTTCTTTGGCCAAAAGATACAATAGAGTTTCAGCCACTAGAAAGCTAGATCTACAAAGAAAACCATAAACAATTACTAAACTCCAGAAATCTATGGCTGAGTATCTAAGTGAGTTTCAGATGGTTTGTGACCAGTTAGACTCTATAGGATTTCCTCTCACAATCTATGTGAAGCCTGTCAACTTAGAAAGAGTGCAAGGCTTCCATTCTCTTCTTCAGCTTTTCTTGCTACTAGACCACTTGAAAGAATTCACTGTTATTTATGGGGACCTTCTCCAGTGTATTCTGTTCAAGGATTCAGATACTATGTAGTGTTTGTTGACAATTTTTCAAGATATTGTTGGTTTTATCCACTAAAGCTCAAGTCTGATTTCTTCTCAATCTTTCAACAATTTCAGTCTTTTGTTGAACTACAATTCAATCAAAAAATTTAAATGTTTCAATGTGATGGTGGTGGTGAGTTTACAAGTGCAAAGTTTGTTTCTCATATGGCAGCTTGTGGTATCAAACAACTTATATCTTGTCCTCACATGCCTAAGCAGAATGGCATTGCAGAAAGAAAGCACAAACACATTACATAACTTGGTTTATCTATGATGTTTCAAAGTAAGTTGCCTCAAGAACTCTGGGTTGAAGCCGTCTTTACATCAAATTATCTCTGCAATCTGTTGCCCTCTTCAAGTTTGAATGATCATCAAAGTCCTTATGAGGTACTATTTGGAAGAAAACCAGACTATTTTGCTCTGAGAAGCTCTGGCTGTGTATGTTACCCCTCTCTAAGACCATACACAAGTACAAAGCTAGATCCAAGGTCTCTCAAGTGTGTCTTTGTGGGATACAATGCCAAATACAAAGGATACAGGTGCCTCTATCCTCCTACAGGAAAGGTATATATTAGTCGGCATGTCCTCTTTGATGAACAAGATTTTCCCTTTGGCAATGACTACTCCCACCTAAAAACAGCAGCTGCAACTCCTCTCTTGACTGCATGGCAGAAAGGTTTCACTCCCAAGGCTACACAAACAATGACTACTGCAGAACAAACTATCAATACTATCACTCAAAGTGCAACAATTTTTGCAGAAGAAACAAGAATGAAGTGTGTTCTACCAAATACTTCAGAAGCTATCATCCTGGAAGAACAACAGTCAAACTCTCCTTTTGTTCACCAAGATATCAATACCCCAGAGTCATCCTCAATCTTCACAGAAGCTGATTTCCCACCTTTACTTGCTCAAGAAGTGTCTACTGAAGGAGAAAGGAATAGTCCTGAGTGTACGATAGGCTCAGAGCCTGCTTCTATAGGCAACAACTATTCCTCCTCTCCTGTCAGACAAATACTTCAGAGCCTACTCCAGAAACAACAGCTCATGTCCCTAAATCATTTGCAGAAACAGAACATCAAACATAAGAAGAAGACAATGTACAAAGACATCAAATGACAACCCGTGCTAAGTCAGGCATATTTAAACCAAATCCAAGGTATGCTCTTATAGCTTCAATGTCTCCATACTCAGAGCCAAGAATAGTAACAAAAGCCTTAAAGAATCCTGCTTGGAATAATGCCATGACTGATGAGATTGGTACCTTTGCAGAGACCAAAACTTATACTTTAGTACCATATTCTCCTGAAATGAACATTCTTGGCTGCGAATGGGTCTTCATAACCAAGCTTAATGCAGATGGTTCCTTAGAAAGACTCAAAGCTCGTCTAGTAGCAAAAAGGCTTTGATCAAGAGGAAGGAATAGACTACTTAGAAACATATAGTCAGGTGGTTAAGTCAGCCACTGTGAGATCTGTTCTTTATACTGCTACAGTTTGCAAATATAATGTCAAAAAGGTTGATGTTTCAAATGCGTTTCTTCATGGTGATTTAACTGAGACAGTCTACATGTATCAACCACCAGGGTTCATTGATCTAGAAAGGCCAGATTTTGTCTGTAAGTTGCATAAAGCTATCTATGGACTTAAACAAGCTCCAAGGGAATGGTTCAACAAATTTAGTGACTATCTTCTAGAGTTTGGTTTTATCTGCAACATTCATGATCCTTCTTTGTTTGTTGATCAGCAAAGCAACAATATCATTCTTCTTCTTTTGTATGTTGATGATATGTTGCTTACTGGAAACAACAACAACTTGATGGAAACATTACTGAATACCTTAAACTTGGAATTCAAGATGAAAGATATGGGAAAGCTACACTATTTTCTGGGAATACAAGCAGAGTTTCATGAAGAAGGTTTGTTTCTAATTCAAGAAAAGTATGTTGAAGATCTCCTGCATGTAGCTCGTATGTCAGACTGTAATCCCATCTCTACTCCTCTGCCTCTTCAACTAAATAAACTGCATGATCAAGACTTGTTGTTCCCTGAGCCAACATACTTTAAAAGCTTGGTAGGAAAGCTTCAATATCTCACTTTAACTCGGCCAGATATACAATTCTCAGTCAATTATATCTGCTAAAAGATGCATTCTCCATCTATGTCTGACTTTAATCTGTTGAAGAGAATACTAAGATATCTCAGAGGAACTTCAAAGTTTGGGATCAACTTCTCTGCTAATACATACTTTACTTTGAGAGGGTACAATGGTAGTGATTGGGCAGGTTGTACAGAAACAAGAAGATCAATAGGAGGTCTATGTACTTTTTTGGGCTCTAACATCATATCTTGGTCAATAACCAAATAACCTACGGTCTCAAGGAGTTGTATAGAAGCAGAGTACATGACCTTATATAATGCTACTGTAGAATTGAAATGGCTGGTGAACATACTCAAAGATATTGGTATTGATCAGTTGTCACCTCCTGAATTATATTGCGACAACAAGTCTGCAGTTTACTTGTCTGCCAATCCAGCTTTACACAAGAGGTCTAAGCACTTTGATACAAATTTTCATTTTGTAAGAGAAAGGGTAGCTTCTGGTGCTCTTGTGGTTCATCAAATCTCAGCAGCTTATCAGCTGGCTGGCATCTTCACCAAGTCTCTTCCAACCAATACTTTTACTGATCTTCGTTTCAAACTTGGTGTGGTTTCATCTCCCACACAAAGTTTGAGGGGGAATGTTGAATCTAAAGCTCAAGCTCAAGCCCAAAGAAGTCGTGAGAAGTCCAACAACAACAAAGCCCTCTCAACGGCTCCTTTGACTCATAGTCAAGGCATCAAAACATCACACAAAGAGTGTGACAATCCTCCGTACAAGCCAGCTGCAAATTATGCCTTTACCGTAGCAAATAGATTTGATACTCTTGGATATTGTGCTAGTGACGTGTAGCAAAGGACACCTGTTGTTCTTATCCTCCTTTAGCTTCATCTTGTACTCTTTATATTCACCATTGTGAGAGGATGTAATGTGTAAGAGAATGAGTACCAAGTGAAGAACATTTTCTCTATCTAAAACCTTAAAATCTCTGTTTTTACATTATGCTTTCATTAATATCATTATTTATATTAGGATAGACAAATTAAAAGCTATTTTTTTAATAATGCATGGTTTAACATTTGACAAAAACGAACGAGAATGAACTTTAAATTTCTTTTAATATAATTTTAGAAAAAGTTCTCCAACATGTCTAAAAGCCAAGTTCAACAGCATTGTCGAAAGTTGCTAAGCCAAAATTATCACATGACTCTTCATCCGGTTAAAAAAATAATAAAAAATCAAAAGAGAGAGAGAGAGTAAGAGTCGTATCTTGGGACTCTATTTTTAGAATCGAATCTCGCACTTCTTTTTCTGTTTTTCTTTGTCAAATAAAAATAAATAATAATTATAACAATCATAATAATAATATTTTATTTTTTAAGAACGCAAGTGGAGTTCTACCCACCAATCATGTTCTAAGAACAAGATTAATGGTGAAATGTTAAAAGGGTTCTTAGGAAAAAAATATTATTATAATACAAAAGGTTTTTAAAAACTAAGAACTCCTTGTGAAAGTTTCTTAAATAAGAAACTTTCACAAGTTAGATTTTAAAAACCTTTGTATTATAATAATATTAATTTTTTTTAAGAACCCTCTAATTTTTCCCAATAATCATGGTCTAATTTAAGTGTTACACAAATACCAAATTATATATAGAGACGTAATAAACTTGCAACTTAAATTGAATGTAGAATATCATTATATTCTGCTACAAAGGACTTTTCTATTAATTATGTATTGATTATATGATTACTTTGGAAAACAAAAGCGAAAACGAAAAAGCAATTAATTAGATCCTAAACATTTACATATTTAATCTAATACTAATCGCATGGAACTAAAAATCATATGAAAATACACATCAACATCTAAAAAGTAGTAAATAATACCATATCATTTGAAAGAAAAAAAAGGTTATTACTCCACTAGATATATCATAAAAGCTTAGAAATAATCAAAATGATTAGTAGACACATGGTAAGGCTCATCTCTTTCTTTCCTACTCATCATCAACCTTGGTGGCAAATAATAATTAACACTGCGATTATGATCAACTTTAGTCTTGTGATGACTACTAATCTCTTCTTTAGGGACCCAAGGTGGCTTTATTGACCTGATCAATGCCCAATTAACACCTTCAAAGAACTCATGTCTTTTGATCTCAATAGATCCTTTAAGACTCCCTAACCTCTTCTTAGGGTTCTTCACTAGTAGTTTTATAATAAGATCTTGTGCACTCACCATGTCATTGTACTCTTTTGGGCTAGAAACTACAACCTTTGGGAATGTTAAGGGCGTTTTGAGAATGTTCATTAGCGTTTTCTCGTTGTTTTCGCCTTTAAACGGCGTCGTCCCAAATATCATCTCGTATAGAAATATCCCCAAAGTCCACCAATCAACTGCACTCCCATGGCCTTGCCCTAACAAATTAACAAAATATAGCTAGTTAGCAAAAATGAACATAGGTTTGGGATGAGACCATTTACAAAATTGATGTGGGTCCCACATAAATTGTTATTGTTATTTTTTTTGAACCATGAGAGTTGTCCAGTATTAAATTAAAGCTACTCTAATCCCAGGACGAAATCAGACCAGATAAGATATTCGCATTTAGCAAACCAACTCTTCCGAACGCAATTCAACCCTGAACCTCCGATTTAAAGAGTAATCTTTTGAATGAAAGAGGGTTTGAACTCGAGACACAAAAGAACCAATGGCCTTGTGATACCACTAGATTACTAAACCTTTGGTGCTTAAATAAGATGAAGCCGACATTATAAAAAAGACAGAACAAAAGCAAGATAGATATACCTGAGATTACCTCCGGTGCCAAGTACTCATGTGTTCCCACAAAACTCTTAGAGCGAGCGTTGATTGGTTCTGCGAAAATCGATGGACATCCAATAGATCGGTCTCTACCACTTGAAACACGAGAACAAGAAGAAGATGGTCGAGAGAACGTTTTAGAAACATCGTTGCTTTTCACAGAGTTACTAGCATCAGTCGCGTTCTCATGTATTGTGGTGGTAATAACATTCTTTCTTCTTCTTCTTGAAGTTGGAGAGAAGCAAGAGATGACAGGGTTTAACGGAGACGCCGTGCATGAAGGTGCGGAGCATTTACGGCGGATGCTTACTTCTTCGCCGTCGTCGTCGTCGTCAAGGACTTTTTGAAGATGGTCACGTTCATTATGGTTGAGAAGCTGTGGAACGACGTCGCATTTGAAAGAGAGATCGAAGTCTGAGAGCATTACATGACCATCTTCTCTTATCAACACGTTTTCTGGCTTCAAGTCTCTATACACAATCCCCATCATGTGGAGATACTCTAATGCCACTAGAGTTTCTGCTGCATAAAACCTAAATTTTTTGTTGTTGATAATGTTAGTTACTATGTATTTGTGACTAAATATCTTGTAACCGGAGATTTAAAATCCAGAATTTATAACGTAAAGGATAAGAATACAAACTTTGAATGTAATTCGTTTCAACCAAAACATAAGGTGAAAAAAATATTAGATATATAAGTCTAGATATAAATTCACATTTTTGCAAAATAAAATACTTTCCTTTTTTAATAAACCGTTCAACCAACACAAAAACGTGAACAAATTAAATTAGAGATATAAGTCCAATTTTTTTTTTCGTGGAATAATTTTACAAATTCCCCAAAAAAGTCTACCACCAATGAATAAGTTTAGCTTAAAATTTAACATTTAAATTTTTTACCAATGTATGAAATTTTATATAGCCGCAGAAAAACGGTATAAATTTAATATTTTTACCAAAAAAATGTATAACATTTTATTTTGCCGTAGAAAAACGGTATAAAATTTAACATTTTTACCAGAAAAAAAGTTTAGCTTAAAAACATCAAAGATGAAACCTCTAATCATTGTGAGGTTGTTTTAAAGAAGGAGAAGAGCTAAGAGTAGTAAAGGAACCAACCTAGTGGAGGAGATGGTGAAACGTTTAGATGGCTGGCGGAGACGGGCGGCGTAAAGATCACCACCGGGACAATACTCCATAACAAGAAAAGAGTAATGAGAAGCTTCAAAAGATGCATACAAAGTAGGACAAAAAGGATGATCAAGCATCCCTAATATCTTCTTCTCCATCTCGGCTCTTCCTAGCTTTTTCTTCAAGGCCACAACTTCCATATCCACAACTTTCATCGCATAAAGCGCCACTTCAGGACTTCCTCTTATTTGACATAAGTACACACTTCCTATGTCTCCACTTCCTAACCTTTTCAAAAGCCGAAAATGCTCTAACCCTACCGCCCGGCCGCAACAACGACGAAGCCTAGCCATAGCCTCCCATGCTACTTGGTTAGCTTTGTGAGGCTTTGATTGGTTGTAGTTGTTGATGAGACCATGTCCATGGTTACTTAGATGAGATATTGAACTACAACTAGGGCTAGCCGTGAAAGAACTACTTAGCCAGCTTGTCCGCCGGCTCGAGTCCGGTCCGGCCGTGGAACTCTCATAATCGGACTCATTGTCTTTGTAAAAACTAGTTGAGTTTGCCATACTAGGAGAATGTTTTCAATGGGGTAAGGCTCAAAAAAACAACTGTCTTGTCTTCACTATTTATCTATATTCTCTCCACTAAGATCTCTTTTTTCCTTTTAGCTTTTTTCTTTTTGTTTATTTATTGATTTATTCTTTTACATTTTTTGGTATATAGTATATAGTATATAGTATATAGTATATAGTATATAGTAAAGATAAAACCATGCGTGACGAAAAACAATAGAAGAACTTTAAAGTGAGGATACAAACATAAAGGAGAATTGATGAGATGCACATGTCAGGCATGCTTCGCCAAGCTGACACCACCACTATCCTTTGTTTTCTCTTAAAAGTTGTATAAATGTTTTGAACAATAGAATCCTATATGCCAGCTTTACCTTTTTAGTATATTAGAATATTCGGATAATACGAAGATGGTCAAGCCCGTATCGTAATATGATCAATTATTAATAAATTAAGGATGATTTATACTTTATAGTAGTCTCCTAGACCGGTCCTTTGATTTAAGAGGTTTAAAGCATTTCTAAAAATATGGCATTCGTTAAAAATATGAAAAAATTAAGACTTTGAATAATTTCTTTAAATATCATCAAAACGCAAACAAATTTTATAGAATGAACAATTACACCATTTGTTGGTTATTTTATTAAAATATCACAAACATATTTTAATTAAAATTTTAGATTTGATTCTACTATTTTGTGTTTAGGGTTCAATTTTAAAAAATCAAGGTTTACTTTTTTTTTCCGCCGAAAACTCATTTTATTAAGCTGGTAATGATCCTTCCTCTAGGGAAGGTCGGTTAGGAACCAAAGTGCTTACATGGGAAGAGAAGTTACTCAGTAGCCTTGCTTTTTTGGCAAGACCATCAGTTACAGAATTCAGAAAACGAGATGTATAAAACATATTAAACACTGGAAATGAGTCTTTGAGCCCTACGAAATCGTGGAGCTCGGCCGCAAAAGAGGGCCACTCTAACGGGGAGGTGGTCATCGAAATTAGCTGTATGCAGTCCGTCGCAAATGACACCTCAAGGTTTGACATGGATATCAAAATTTCCATAGCCCATAGCAGTGCTTCTAACTCCGTGTGCACTGGTGATGGGGTATTTCGAATTCGTCGAGAGCCATCTCTTCGGGCAACTCCATTCTCTGCAAGATTCCATCCCAGGCCACAAAACGAGTCTGATGAATTCCATGAGCCATCGATGAAACATACCTGACCTGGAAAAGAGGGGCCTATCTCCCGGGGGGGCCTCGGGTCCCGCTGACCGGTTGCTCATCAGGTTCCACTGGAGTATTCGCCTGTAGCCAAGCGTTAGCTTCTTGAACAACATGATTCACAATCTCCTGGGCATCTTCCCGTATCGTGCTAAAAATGAGGGCATTTCTAGCCTTCCAGATAAACCACATTATCCAAGGGAATGCATGTAGCGCCTTCTCACTAGCTCCTATTTCCTTGGCCTTCCAAAATAGGTAGTCAAAGTTACTATATATGGAAGATCAGGGAAATAGAGGTGGGGCTGATGGAATGGGTGCTAAAGCCCAGATTTGCCGTGCGGATGGGCATTCAAATAGGACATGATTGATAGATTCCTCCTCTGCACCACAAACAGGACAAGATGCCTCGACACTTAAGTGTCTGGAACTAAGGGTTTGGCAGGTAGCCAAATAGCCAGATAAACATTGTCATACGAAATGCTGAAGTTTCCGTGTGGTTTTTAACTTCTAAGCTTGTGCCGCTAGTGTTTCCACTGATGGTCCCTGAAAAGGGGGGTCACAAGCTAGGCGAGAGATTTCTCTCGCGACCCAATATCCCGAGCGAACGGTATAATTTCCTGATTTCGTATAGGACCAACTGTAGCCATCGCTCAAATAGTTCTTCGCGGGCCTAATGCTCAGGATCCGGGGTATCTCCTCCGTAGCGAATAGCTCTCGGAGGCGATCCTCTTTCCATAGCTTCGTTGACTCATCGATTAGATCATTGACATACAGATGTGGGTCTCGGTCATGGGATATGCCCTTCGATATTCTTGCTGCAATATCAGAGATCCAAGGGTCACTCCAAACTCTTATAGTCATCCTGGATCCAATAGTTTTTCGAAGGCCTGAGCAAAGTAGCGGCTTTGCGGCCATGATGCTCCTCCATCCATAGGATGGGCGATTCGATGATAGGATCTCCAAGGAGTTGTTGTATCTAAAATAGCGCCCTCTGAGAACTCTGCTAATAAGGGAGTTTGGGAATCGAATGAGGCGCCATAGTTGTTTAGCCAACAAGGCCAGGTTAAATTCCTCAAAGGTTCTGAAACCCAGTCCACCCTTTGAGAGTTGGGTGCATAGCTTGTCTCATGATTTCCAGTGGATCCCTCGGCTATCCGCTTTACTTTTTACAAGG
>OVAN01001045.1:0-45983 GCA_900406275.1 Anastatica hierochuntica | reverse complement strand
CTGGGTTGCTGGCCATCGACCCAGGGGTCGATGGGAGCCTACCTAGGCAGTCTTGGTGGCCTTTTGCTCCATTCTGACATCTCCTTTGATCCTCATCTCTTCCTNAGCTCCAATCTCACCTTGAATCAACCATTAGAGCCTCCCAAAGTTCATCCAAAAGAGCACCTACAAATGCAAGAAAGATGGATGCAAAATGCAATATGAACCTAAGATAGACTCTAGACTCTAAATGATGCATTCTAAAGCTAATATGCTTATTTACAACCTAATTGTGAATGAAAACTAAGCCAAAACACACTAAAATATGCATGAAATTTTATGTACATCACTGCTCCATGAGGAGGCAGGCCTTGAGGATCTCTCACTCGATTCAGAACGAGTCTTCTTAGACGATGGATGTCTTCACGACTACCTCTGGATTGAACAGGATTGGCCTCAAGCTTGCGGAAAACCTCATTAGCAACAACAACCATTTCACTGCCCTGAACTTCAAACTCTTCTACCTCTGGTTCTTCAGTCATTGATCTCTTTCCTTGAGATTTCAAGGTTTCCCTGAAAGTGGAGATTGGGAAAGCAGGAGAAGGGGAGACTTCGGGGAACCATTATCCAGAACCTCTTTGTTCGAGTTTCTGAAGGAGTCGGCTGAGACCTTGTCACATGCGCTCCCGCATGATCGACAGCTCCCTGTCGGTTTGTTCTGCCTGGCGACTGATCGGAAAGAGGGCCTGAGAGGCATTTTTTATATGGTTTCAGAAGTGCTAGCTTTGGTCGATTGGATCTTCCTCGTCTGAAACTGTAATTCAAAGAATTATAAGTATATTATGAAGTAAAAAAAATCACGAGAAAAAGAAAGAAAGATACCTTATAGATGATCAACAGGAGTCGAGATAGATAGATTGATATTGTGACGTTCCAGAAATCAAGCTTCATTGATCCGAGAAGATGAAAAGGAGGACCACTTGGTCGGAGTCTGTTTCAAACTCCTGACCAGAGCCCTAGCGAACCTAGGATCGATTTGAAATTAGAAGAACCAGCGAAACAAATAAAACATATTTGAGTCTGTAACCCTGAAAGCTAGAATTTTTTCATAATATTATGAAAGCACTCCTAACCAGCCATACGGGCCCCATAGGGACAATAGAAGGGTCAGTCTTAACAAAGAAAAAATGTTTACGCCAATTCTCATCATTAGCTGTGAAGTTAAAAATGCTATAACCAGTTCTGGCCCAGAGGTAGTAAGTCCCCCCAGCCCCCTTGGCCGAATTACTATCTTTCAAGAGCAGGGACAACAATTCCCTAAGTCCAAATTCGACACCTTCCTCTTTGGACCTCGTAATTAACCTAATATCACCCTGATGACAGAGGGGTAGAGTTGAGGAAGGGAAAGGTTAAAGTGATCCAGCAAGTCTAATAAGAGAATAGGAAGGGGAAATCTTAAGTGCACTTCGTGATGTAGTGCTCGTGTATGCAGACCATCCAGGAGGGACATCCTCTAGTGTCTCTGAAGGGTCACACTTTCTAGCCAAATCCTTCGAGGCTAGGGCTTAAGCCATCAGGTTTACAACATCCTGCTTCGACAAAGAAGAGGCTTGGTGAGGCCCAAAAGATGGACCTCCGACACTAGTAGAAGATAAGGATCTTGCAACCATCTCCGTTTTCGCAGCTACGGCGACGATTCTGTCGATCATCCCCGACTTCGATTATTGATTCTTGCTATCCCCTTTCGAAATTCTGGAAGCTCCGGTGTCATGCCCGTCGTGACCCATCAGGATTTGGGAACTAGAAATCAGTTCTTTATCTCCTAAAGAGATCCCTAAGAAAATCATTGGAGCTTAATCTAAAGAGATTCTAGAGTTTTCGTTTTATCTAAAAGAATAAAAATGAAACTGAAACGAGTTTAAAAGAGAACGAAGGAAAAGAAAAACTACCTTGGTGGGTGTGGTTAATACGTGAAGTGGAGGTATTGAGCAGTTAATGAGGCTGCTTTATATCCCATCAAGTGGTGCAAAGCCCCATGTTAGACCTTTCACCTCCCGTGCATTGCCAACCGTCCGATCCTTCAGAGTAAATACGGGCTGCCAATTTCAAACGTATAAGATCCTTGGAAAAGATTTAGACTTATCGAAAAGAGATTTGGAAGACGACGTCACAAGATCTGCATCTTGACCTTTCATGGCTAAGGCGCATTATGAGAAACGAAAATCAAAAGCCTTTTGCGGTCCAAGAGGAGAAGTGATCAATGGCGTCAGCAGGGTCAAAGCGAGCTAAAGGGTCCGAGATTTGAGGGAGAGGATCTCAGAGGAAGTTGAGGTTGGAAGGTGGAGCTCGAAGGCTATTTAAACAAGATAATGCTAATGACAAGGGGAGACACGAAAATCCGCTTCTAAATTCTTATAAAAATCAATCTCTGTATTTTGATCTCATTCACTTGTAAATATTCAATTATCAATAAAAGTATTCGTTTAGTGCTCATCTCAAAGTGCCAAACGGGATTCTTTCCGCGGAACTTTTTTCCATCTTTTTCTTATACAAAATTCTAAGTGTTAGATATAGGATCCACAATCATCATCTTCATCTTCATTGTCTCGCTCTTTTTCTCCTTAATCCACAAGGATCTTATGGTGTAATACCATGAGAAAATTTGTATTATGTGAATTGTGTTTATATCGTGTTATATTTATTGAGGCTCAAAACATATTAGAAAAACTTAAAAGATAAATCTAACACATAAATTAATCTTTATCTAATTAAAGACTTAATCTTATTAGTAAATATCCTCCAATGTATTTACACATGCTCGGAATCGTAACCAAGATTTAACATCAAATATCCTTCTGGTTTAAGATGACGTTAAGCTTCAGATTTGTCCATTAAAACGAAGAAGAGGACGACCTGAGGGTTTGTCCATGTAATCCATTAAGGATAGCGGTACGGATCCTTAGTTCAAAGTGTCTATAATTATAATTTCTTTTAATTTCTCTTAGAATCTTTCAAGTATTCTCTAATTGTTCTTCCACATTTTTCTTTATATTAGAGAGTCACTTATTTATTACGGGTTCACCGATATCACGGTCTTGGCATAGTGCTAAGCACTATCAAAGTTTCTTTACAGATAGAAGGAAGTTGCAATATTTAGTTTGAGAGAGAGAAGTAGACTATTTAGGAAGTATCATCGTCTTTTTCATCACCATCTTCTTCGTCATTGTCTTTCTCACCACCCTCTTCTTTGATCATGTCGGAGAGATCCAGCTCAATGTACATAAGATGGATGTCATTAGTCTGTTCCTCTTTCGTTGCTGCCTCACGTTCAACCTGTATGACAAAAGTAGAAAAAAACAATGTAGAAAAAATCAAAAAAGTAAGAATAGTATAAGGGTTTGGTTCTAGTATGAGATTCAGTCTTTACCATGGACAATATGCATTTCGTATGAAACACATCATTACAGTGATTGCATGAGTAGTATAAGTCATGATCAGGATATTTTATGTCTAATCCGCAGAGAGAACAACAACTTTTCGTGTAGAGTTGACTTGTGTACGCCCTCTGGACAGTATGTTGATGCCGTTGATTCTTCACATTGTCTGGAAATCCAATACACTCTACATGGGTGCTGAGCTTACAATAATTACAGCCGTAGAACGACGCACCACATGGTGTGTTGCAAACATTACAGGGCTGCGTAAAGGACGAGTCATCGCTCCAAAAATTATAGAGATAGTGCTTGTGACACTCTATCTGTCTTGAAATACCCACAGCTTCAATGCATTTGAGATGGAAACTGACAGGGCAATAGTAACAACCAAAGCCATACTTTGTCATATCCATTTTGCATGCAGTGCATTTGGTGGATCCACTGGTCGATTTCATCATTAATACGTGATTAGGATGAAGTGGATTGCTGTATAGTTGTCGCCTCCCAAGTTCAATACATCGAGGATGATAAATATCTTTGCACTGAGTACATGACAATATGATTCCAGACAACTTGTCGTTACAAAGAGTGCAAGTCACCTGATATGACCTTGAGACCATAACTTGAGCCAAGGTATGTCTTCGGTTCAAGCATTTTTCCCGCGTGTCTCTCATGAACTTTTGCCCCCTATTTACTTCTCCCACAAACCGTTTAGCTCTTAACATGCATTCAATACAGATGATAAAATTGCATAAGCGGCAGAAGAGATTGAAAAAATGTATTCTTCTTTTGCAGGTGTCGCAATTCATAACCATCCCTGCAGGATAGCTGGGCAGAAGTGTCAAAGGATGATTCAAATGGAACTCATGATATGATGGTTTCCTCAGCTTTACACAATAATCATGTGCCCCAAAACCGCAGGTCTTACATTTCCATGATCCACCAGGTTCAACAATCCCATGACATATGCCACAGTTAAAAAAATTCTCAACGTCGTCATATCTCAGCACATGATTATGCTGAATATCATTAACCTACAACATATACCTCAAAGACAATCAACCAAAGCGTAACATTTTAAATTTCTTTAAACAATACATGCGTATAGATATTTATTGTAATTAATGTCATACCAAGAGTTTCTGTTCTAATTCCTTTGTTCCGCATTCATGATCTTGATCAGCTGGCTTTGTAATACTTTCACCACAAGAATACAGATCTTTCAAGTACAAAGGCGAAGGCGCTGCCCCCTGTTAATTACCAGTAACAAGAGTAGCTCATTTCCGCTTGTCAATACAATCAAATTGTTAAGAAAATTATAAATTTGACTGCAAAAGTCGCATATTTTAATTTACCTGATTAAGAATGCACTCAAGGTGAGCAACAAAATCACATTCTATACAGCAATAAGCAAGAGGCCCAGCCTTTACCATTGTCTCGCAAACACCACAATACTCCAAAGAGTCATCTTCGGGTACAAAGTTTTTACACACAAGAGGGTGAATGTGATAAGATTTCTTGGGGACGTATGCGGTTATCCCAAGAAACCTGAGTTGTGCAGAGTTCTTGACGACGTACATAGGAATCCAAAGACACCTGAAATGGAAATCCATACGACATTCCATGCAATGGTAGAAGGGCTCGGAGTTTCCAGAGTTGCATATCTGACAAATAAATGGGCGATAAGAAGGTATATAAAACAGCTTGTGGGGATGATACGGGTGCACCAAACCACGCAACAAGGAATCTGCGCATCTCATGTGAAGATGAAAATTGCATTCTGGGCAACCGAGCGGGGCACCATTGATACAGTGTTTGCACGCGTCACATCTTTTTCCAGTACCACAGTTATGTGTGAAATCAAGGCGTATGAGAGGGTGTGCTGGATGAACAGGATGACGAATCTCGCGCGGAAGATTAAGGCAGCGCTCGTGAACAAACAAATAACATTTTACGCAACCAAAACATATAGCAGAGGGAGGAAGAGGAAGCTCACACATCAAACATGATCCTTCAGCGTCTGGTCCTGGTTTACACCTCCGTAGCAAATGGGCATGACTGTAATGTAACGTTTCTTTGGCATCCCAACTCCTTCCGATGTTGTTCCGAATGGCACAACCAAGATCCAAGTAGACCTCACACTCTTTACACTTGTAATAAAAGGATTCACAAAACAAATCCCCACAGCCGGAGCAAAGCTTGTATCTACTAGTGTTGCCATCTTTCTTTGCTACACAAATACCTAGAGGATGCTCTGGGTGAAAATCATGCCACACCATCAGTGGTAGTTCGGAGCAAGGCCTACAGAGATCGAAATTACAACGATCACACGCGAACTCCACTGGTTCATCTTTGAGGCAGATGTCGCAGATGCCGTCGGCTATGATTTCCGGCGAGGTCAACTCACATTGATGGGCACCGTGCTTGAGTTTTGCCATGGTGATACCAGCAAGAAGTCAAGGAAAAAGAAACTCAAGATTCGAGATCAAATCTACACTTAATAAATTCACTTTTTAAATACTTGTAAGACCCTCGTACCTCGAAACACGGCCCGACTACACTTAATATTTCGATTTATTTTTTATTTATAATAAATGGTTTTGCTTTGGATCCTGGCACCATCCGTCCTGAGGATTCTGCATGGAGACTTAAGAGCATCTACAACCTTGAACCGTTTAAAGGGGTTTTTAATTTTAATTTTATATTATTTTTTTTTGCGTCAGATTTGTTTTAAAAAAAAAACAAATAAATAAATAATCGCGGGCCGCCACGTGTCAGTGGGATTCGCGAACAGTAACAATATTCTTAAGGATCGATCCTTAGCTACGGCACTGAAGGATCAATTTCTTAAGTTTTGTGGATCCCACCACTTTTTATAATGTTTTTTTTTTGTTTCTGCGCTAAGGACTCGTGACTTTGCAGCGTTGGAGCTGCTCTAACCTAACCTTATGCATCCTCCTACATAATCTTCTACTTTCAACTCTTTCAGTAGAAACTTTGTAACGTCCCCAGCTCTTTAGACCCGTTAAAAGAAGACTTAGAGTTTTCTGAGTCTCACCCTCTCTATAAAAAAATTCTCTAGAGCCTCGGAAAACGTACCAAAAGAATCAACGCGAAATGTTGCCGTTTTTCCGAGAAGAACCCGCAAATCCTAGTTGTCACCTCTCACCCGCGCGAACCGAGCCACCGTCAACCTCCTCGCCTTTGTTGTGCGATCTGACATCATCTATGGGTCCCCGATCGCCGCCGTCATCATCGTCGAACCTCCCAAGCCACCGCTTTCCTTCTCTTCTCTCGGATCGCGAACCCCCGACACCATCACCTCTCTCCCGAGCGCCATCTTTGATTCCCGAGCCCCGATCGCCGCCGCATCCAACCCATAGTCGTGAATCGACGCCGTCCGAGCCTCGCGTGATGATTCCCAAGCCGATCCGAGCGCCCGACGTCATTCCTGAGCCAAATCCGACGTCGCAACCCTTCGCCGAGCGTTCTCCGCCGCCGGTCGTTCCTCCGCCGCGCCGCTCTTCTAGAACTGTGACTCCAAGCCGTCGGTTCCGCGAGATCGTAGCTCTTCCCCTCCGTTTCCGCTGTCGCTAAGGATTTCATGAGGTGGTTTCCACGATTCCAAGCCCGTGGTTTTCATTTTAATCGTTTATGGGTTTTTATAGTTTTTCCGTGTTTCGGATTTAGTAGTTTCCATTTATGGAAACTTTTTATTTTTGGTAAGTTCCCAATTTAGGAAGTTTCAATTTTTGGAAATTTCTCTTTTTGGGAAAGTTTCCTGATTTAGTAATTTTCTTTTCTAGAAGTTTCCATTTAAATAAAGTTTTCATATATAGAAAGTTTCCTTTTTAGGCAGACCCCAGTTTAAGGACTAACCCGGGTTCGTTTTTGGTTCAGGTCAAGAAGAGACCAGCTGGTTCAGTCGACCATCCGAATCAGAGATCATCTGCATCGTCAGGCTAAGGTGAGAAACTAAACTCGTAGTTATCCCCCCGTTACAAATGGTTTATGACTCTTTCTCTGGTAGTATAGATTTATCGCGTCTTGTTTGCCATCCTGTTTGTGTGTCGAGTCAGTTTTGTTTGATGATTGAGCATGATTAGGTATAGGATGGCCTAATGTTATTAGATGTTTTGTTTGAGATTGTTCGATGGTTAGAGGATGATGATTTTCGCCCCTAGAGAAAAAAAGAAATCCCTAGGGACCATACATACCGGTTAAGTGGAAGTGAAGGAAACACGGTCTCTGTAGTGGTGTGTGCCAGGTTAGGAGTGGAGTCGGTGGCTTTGTGTAGGCATTTTTGTTGGATGTCATGTTCTATGTTGTAAGGCATTAGGTACAGTGTTTGGTGTTAAATGTTTGTTATCGTAGACAATTTTCTAAGTCTTTTCTGCGGAGTTGCGTGTTTAGAAATCCACCCTCTCGCTAAATAATTCCCCTGTCAATAACCCCTCTCTCTTGTCCCTCCTCTATTTTTTTCTTGCAGGTGAGTATAACGAGTAGACGGGAAGATGAAGGATGTCTTGGTGTTATTTTCGGGAATTCGGGTTATGTTTTTAATAAGATTTGGATGATTTTAGGCTCGGTTATTTGTTTTGATTATGCTGACCTCTTCGCTTGAATTGATGAGGGATTTATAATTTTAGACTTACTTAATGTTATCGGATTTGAGGATTAATTCCTGTTGGTTTTGAAGATTAAGTCTCGTTCGGATTTGAGGATTAAATTCCTGTAGATGCTATATGTGGGTGGAGTTGAGGTTGTGGTTGTGTGGTTAACACGTGCGGTGGTGTACCTTCAGCTGCGATAATGCAAACTTCTTTGTTTAGTCTGAGAATCTCCAAGGAACTAAGCCTTTTTATTCCGTTGAGAGATCTCGAGCTCTAGCCGTAATAAAGAAAGAGAGTTTTCCGAAAAAGCTCTTAAAATTTAATCAATTAAAGTCATGCTTTACAAACCCTTAGCATTGATCGTTAAATAGCAAATAAAAAGCCAATCCCATTAGGATATCTCCAAGCCTTATCAAAACAAAATAAAAATAAGAGTTAATTACCTAAACTAACTTTACAAAACAAGTTTATTACTAGAATAACACATGTTTACTAGACTAACTCTAATTTTTTACAAAAGACCATTAGGTCTTTATTAACACTAATGCCATTTAAAATCTTTTAAAGATTAATAATTCAAAGAATTACCATGAAAATAATTGATTGTAGAAAAGCCTAACGTAATAAACAATTGAAAAACAAAAAAAAGAGAGTAAAAAACCAATAAACCGTCGACTTCTTCTCTCTCTCCAGTCGATTTCTTCTCTCTCTCTAAAGTCGCTGACATCTTCTCCCTCTCTCTTCAGTCGCCGATTTGAAGCGTCGCCAACTTCGTCTTCCTCTCTGCAATCGCCGGCAAGCGCATCGTACTCTGCAACCGCCATCTTCATCTCTCCCTCTCTGCTCCTCGCGCGGGCGGCGGCGTCATCTCTCTGCTCTTGCGGCGTCATCTCTCTGCTCTTGCGGCGTCATCTCTCTTCTGCGTCATCTCTCTGCTCTCTCGCCGTATCCAAAATATCAGATTTTCCTACAGATCTGAAATCTCTCCAACCCTCACTCTGGTTCGTATTTTATTTACAGATTTGTTATATTTTGCAACAGATTTACATAATTAATCTTTAATGTTTACTTAATTGTCACAGATTTTTTCGCTTCATGATGATATATTAGTTTACTAGTTTAGCTACAGATTTTTGGTTTTACTAATTTTCAATAGCTACAGTTTTGTTACTGAGTGTTCTCCATATTTACGAAGCTAAATATTTAGCTTTTTTTACTAATTTTCAATAGCTACAGTTTTGTTTGCTTAATTATTACAGATTTTTAGATATGTAGTTACAAATTTAATTCTATGTTTACTGAGTTTTCTACAGATTTAATATTCTATTTCACTACAGATTTGTATTGTTTCTAACTACAGATTTTTTTTCCAGAGAATATGGCTTCCGAAAACAATATCTGCCCACCACTACTAGATCACTGCAGATTTGTTACATATTGACTACAAATTTATTTAGCTGAGTACAAATTTTATTTTGTATTAGTGCATTGTTATTTTGGTGTTTTTTTACTGCATACTTGATTAGATCGTTGCAGATTTGTTAGGGATTTATGTAGTTTGGCTACTGAATTTTATTTTGTTTTTGGACGGAGTAATTTTGGTCGTTTTTTTACTGCAGACTTGTTACAGATCACTGCACATTTGTTAAGAACTGACTATGGAATTTATTTTGTTTTACTACAGAGTTATTTACAATGACTACGAATTTATTATGATCTTTACAATTTTCTACAAGTTTACCCGTAATTGTTTGGTTTATGTACACACCAACAAACATAGTAAAGTGCGATTACAAATACTGTTTTGTTTAAAAGAGAAAATTTAAGTTATTAAAGTGCGATTACATCGACTATTTCTCACAACACACATGTGGCACGATTATACATCTTCAGAAGCATATAACTCAATTCATTCTCGAAAAGTTGGTGATCCAATCCATAATCTTCATAAATCATCCTAATGAAATTCTCAAAATTATGAAGGATTCACGAATCTTTGTTATTATCAACGACGAATAACCACTTTTTGTTGTCAAACATCCACTTTCCACAAAATAAAATAATATGCTCCTTCGGGTTAAATGGAGAAGTTTATTGCTCAGAAGAAGAATAGATTTTCACGAAGAGAAAGAATATAAAAAAAAAAAAAGAACAACAATCACGTGAAAGGAGAAGAAGAAAAAGAGAAACATGAAGGAGGTGTAATTTTCGAAAGTTGCAAAAGAAAAACCCTAACTGTTTATGTATGTACTCAGACGTGATAAGGAGCGCAATAACTTAGGCGGTTTTTTGTAATTAGCCATTTAAAAAAAGATTTTATTACAAGTAAATTTGTAGTAAAACATGAATACACAAATCTGTCGCAACAAAGGGGAATAAAATATGCATTCACAAACTGTAAGCAATTCTGTAAAATAAATCTGTAATGACGTGAAAAAACTTTTCCGCTATTCTAGTCATAGAAAAATCTGTGGCTTCATAACAAACATAAATCTGTAGTGTAAGATTACAAGTCTGTGGTTGCCTAAAAGTCTGTAGTCAAATAAAATATATCTGTTAGTACATGGTGTTAGTCTAGTAATTAACTTTTCCCAAATATATCTGTAGCCAAACTACAGATTTTTTAAGAAAAAAACAAATCTGTAATGTCGTAGTCTGAAAAACTATCTAAATGAAAACAAATCTGTCAAGAAAAATCTGTGGTGTTAAAACAAATTTGTAATTATTGAACAAAAATCTGTGGAAAAATTTTAAGTTTGTAGAAACATAAAACAAATCTACATTGAATTCTCGGCGAAAAATCTGTAAGATTTTTATAAATCTGTAGCAATTAAGAGGAAAATCTGTGGAAGAAAACAAATCTGTGACGGATTAATAAATCTGTCGCCTCGCAACTGTCAACAAATCTGTGGTTCAGAAAAAAATCTGTGGTTCTAAAAAAAAAATCTGTATACAGATTTGTTGATCTTCGAGAAGCAAACGTTACTACAGATTTGTTTCCCATATTTTTTTCCTTCCCTCCGAATTTTCATTAATGGCATTCTTGTAATATTGTTTTTTTTCAAGTTGCTGTAGGGGTGCTTTGGGAATTAAAATAACTGAACTAACTCTCAATTCTTTGGATGCTATTCTAGTAATTTAAGTCTTTTCTAGAGTCATTTTAGTTTTTTCCCTAAAAATTAAAAAAAAGGAAAAGCTTAAACTTATCTAAACTTGAATTAAAAAGAAATAACCAAAGCCAAAACACTTAAGGAAAAGAATATATGCTCTGCATCAAGTCACCCGGGGTAGAGAAAGATTCGTCATCGAATCCTTAACGGCATCTTGAGAAACGAACGGTACTAAGTGCTTAACATTAAAAATATTCAACGAACGCACATCCAAAGGCAGTTTAACTCTGTATGCATTCGCATTTATCACCTCGAGAACCTCCAATGGACCTATTTTACGCGCCTTAAGTTTGTTATATTCGTGAGCAGGAAAACGATCCTTGGTAAGAACAGCCCATACCAAGTCGCCGACGTGAAACCTCACGTCACAATGATGACGATCCGCCCTTGTTTGTACTTGGCGGAAGCAACCTGAAGGTTGTCATGCACTTGAGAGTGTATCACGGCCAAATCTGCTTCAAACTCACGGGCTTGACCAAGATCACAAACCAAATCCGGCGCAACACCAAGATCAATTGGACCACATGGGACAAGACCATAAACAATCCGGAATGGGATAAATAATGTACTCTTGTTTACAACGTGGTTATGAGCGAACTCGGCTTTGCAAAAAATGGAATCCCAAGACTTAATATGCTCACCCACCAAACACTGCAACATATTTATTAGAGAGCGGTTCGTAATCTCAGTTTGACCATCTGACTAGGGATGATAGACATAACTCATGTTCAAACTTATCTGCAAAAGCCACCACAAAGACCTCCATAAGTGGCTAAGAAATCGTGAATCCCGATCGGATACAATGGAAAGGGGCAGACCATGAATACGGTATATTTCTCGAAATAATAGTTGCCCAACCTGAACAACATCTGTCGTTTTCTTACATGGGATAAAATGGGCCATCTTTGAAAATCGATCCACGACGACAAAGATTGAGTCAAAGCCACATTGAGTCTGCGGTAAACCGAGCACGAAGTCCATGCTAATGTCCGTCCACAGTTGAGTGGGAATAGGAAGAGGCATATAAATATCCCCATTTGTCGCACGACCTTCGGAAAGTTGACACACAATGCAACGTTCAACATATCGGGCAACATCACAACGCATAGATGGCCAAAAACAAGACTCCGCAACTAGAGCTAGAGTACGATCGCGACCAACATGTCCTTCACCTTGCACTTCTTTGATAATCTGTAGACGCCAACTACAGGTAGGAATGGACAGTCGATTGTCCCTAAAAATGAATTCTTCAGTGAGGACGTAATCATGAGAATGGCCACCATGAAGTTTTCCCAGATCGGACCAAAAAAACTATATGTAGGGTAAAGCTCGACAAAGCTACCCATACCCGGAACTGTGACTTATAATGTGGCGAGCAGGCCATGTCTCCTGCTGAGAGCATCCGCCACTTTGTTTGTATGTCCCGATTGATTCTTAATAACAAACATAAACTGCTGACTCATGACATGCCGAGATTTTGGATTGACCGGCAATATGTTTCAACGTATCATGATCGGTATACAGTATAAACTCCTGGTGGAAAAGGTAATGTCGCCAATGTTTAATAGCCTGAACAATGGCATAGAACTCGACATCGTACGTGTTATATCGGGCGCGAGCACCTGCGATCTTTTCGCTGAAGAAAGCAATCGGATGACCCCGTTGACTGAGAACTACTCCTATTCCAAGCTTACACGCATCACAGTGGAGCTCGAAGACCACGAAAAAGTCAGGCAAAGCAAGTATTTGAGCGAAAATAAGTTTTTGTTTGATTGTTTTAAACGCCGCATTAGCCTCTGGAGTCCAAACGAATGCAGTTCCTCGCATGCAGTCCGTCAAAGGTGTGGTAATGTTACTAAAATGATGCATAAAACATCTATAAAAGGATACCAAACCATGGAAGCTCCGCACATCCGTGATTGAGCGTGGAGTTGGCCACGATCGAATAACATCAACCTAGCCTGGATCAACTTGCAAACCTATGTTGGAGACGATATAACAAAGGCAGAGTACTCGTTCGACACCAAAGACACACTTCTTAGTCGTCGCAAAGAAGCGGTCCAGTCGAAACACCGTGAAGACCTCGCGAAGGTAGAGTAGATGGTTGGCTAAGTCTGGACTAAAAATAAGGATATCATCAAAGTACACGATGACAAATTTCCCTATGAATGGTATGAGACTCTAATTCATAATGCACATAAAAGTGCTAGGCGCGTTTGATAACTCGAATGGCATAACTAACCACTCATACAACCCTTCTCGCGTCTTAATAGCCGTTTTCCACTCATCTCTCGGCTGAATACGAATTTAGTGATATCCACTTTTCAGGTCCAATTTCGTAAAAATAACGGCATGTACAATCTGATCAAGAAGGTCATCTAAATGCGAAATCGGGAACCGATAACGTACCATAATTTTGTTAATGGTTCTACTGTCTACACACATCCACCACGACCCCTCTTTTTTGGTATTAGGATAGCAGGTATTATCGTTGGGCTTAAGCTCTCACGAACATAGCCCTTGTGCAATAACTCCTCAACCTGATGGCGAAGCTCATCGTGTTTCTGTGAGCTCATCCTATAATGCGGCTTGTTAGGAAGAATTGTATTCAAAACAAGTTCAATATGGTGTTGGATGTCGCGTAACGAAGGAAGACCATGCGGAAGATCCTCAGGAAACACGTCTTGAAACTCAGCAAGCAAGGGATGGAATGGTGCGGGCACACCTTCATGACTAAGCGGAGCCGGTGACGTGAGCAGGAGGAAACAAACTATCGGGGCCACCTTTAATTCTTCCATGAAAGCAGCTTTAGGCAAGATGACCAGTGACTGAGACGTAGGGGTTGTGCTCGAAATCGGCTGCTGTCCAACCTCATCGTGGACTTCTTTAGATGGCAGGAGAGTGATGGTCCGATCATTAAAAGTAAAACTATACGTGTTGGCTCGCCCGTTGTGACTTGTATTTCGATCATATTGCCATGGTTGACCTAAGAGGAGGTGACAAGCATCCATAGCACAATATCACAACAAACCGAATCTTTATAAGTACCAATCGAAAATGAGACCAATGCTTGATGAGACACGCAAATATTGGTCCCATTGTTTAGCCAAGCTAATCGGTAAGGAGTGGGGTGTTTGTCTTCGTGAAGACCCAACTTTTTGATAGCTTCTTGAGCGATGACATAGGCACAACTTCCCGAATCCATAATGAGCTTGCATACTTTCCCGTTAATGGTGCAAGACGAACGAAATAGGGAAGACCATAACCAATTCTCTAAAGGAGCTCGTGGTAATAAGCAGTTACGACGAAGAACCAGGTTAGTACCAACATCTCCCTTGATCAAATATTCCTATGTTTCTTGTGTATCAAATGCATACTCGCCGAAACAAGGCTTCGTGTCTTCAGGTTCGATAGCCGCTAATCCCCGGTGAGGCTGTTTGGGACATGCCGTTTGAATGTGACCACGCTCGCCACAAGAAAAACAGCGGGGCACATTTGTTCGCGCCAGTCGAGACAAAACTATTATCTCCATAGATGGTCCAATTCTTGGAATGTCTCCACGCGAAGTAGACGGAGGCTCAGATGGTGAAGGAGTCAGACTATCGCTTATTGTGGGAGTAAAGGCTCTGTTCCGAGCAGAGGTGGAAGACTACAAAGAATGAAGTTGCATCTCCATCGATAATGTTCTTTGATTAGCTTCGGAAACCGATGTGGAGTTGAATTGTTGAAGAGCAACTTGCAGAGGAGTTCTCAACCCGCCAATAAAACGTGAGACTAATTGATCCTTTGTCTCAAGAAAAGTTGTCCTTGCATACATGTTACAGAAATCAACTGCGTAGTGTTCTAAGGATCGAGTACCTTGGTGCAAATTATGCAGTTTGTTATATAACATACGTTCGTAATTATATGGGAGAAAACTATGACACATATGTTTCTTCAGTTTGTCCCAAGAGGTGATCCTCGGTTTATTGTTTCGGCGGCGAGACTCTTTGAGTAACTGCCACCATGACATAGCCTGACTTTCAAATCTCGTGGCCACCAGGGATACCCGCATTTCATCTGGTACTTCTTTAAAGTCAAGTATCTCCTCGAGCATGTTAAGTCAGTCCAAGAATTCCTCTAGTTGAAGAGAACCAGTGAACTCAGGGATGTCAAGCTTAAACCTGCCTCCCAACGATTGGAGCGCTGTGTGTTAGCATTGAGGTGTCTTTCTTCAGCACGAGCTTGGCGAAGAGGTTGCAATGGTGCTGCAAACATGTTCACGAATCGCTCATCAACTTCATCATCTTCTTCCTCAGCCTATGGCCTTGGTCGATTATGATGTCGGTGATGAGGTCCTTGTTGTTGTTGTTGTTGCAGAACCGTCGTCATAGAGTTTTCAACGACTTGTTGAAGATTTGTTTGTAATCCTGCCGTAAAATTGTCCAAGGTTTGATGCAGCTCGTCGATGTCATCGTTCGTACATCTCAGAGCCATGATAGCTTGTAGGATCAGGTTTTAGTTAGGGAACTAAAACTCTCTGAGCTGTGATACCAACTGGTGAAGCTTCAACTACGATAACGCAAAATATTTGTCTTTGTTTAGTCTGAGAATCCCCAAGGAACTAAGCCTTCTTATTTCGTTGAGAGCTCTCGAGCTCTAGCCGTAATAAGGAAAGAGAGTTTTCTGAAAAAAGCTCTTAAAAATTAATCAATGAAAGTCTTGCTTTACAAACCCTTAGCAACGACCCTTAAATAGCAAATAAAAAGCCGATCCTATTTTATCTAGGATATCTAGGATAGCAAATAGAAGTCACTCGCAGAGGTGCAGATCTTCCACCTCCGTCGCCTCCGCCACCGGCCAGAGTGTCGCAGTTCGTTCCACCACCTCTACCGAACCATTACCATGATGGACCGTCTTATTGAGATCTGATCAAGCAGCTGACAGAAATGGAGACAAAGATGTTTGAGGGGAAGTATGATCCTATCGTCACTGACGACCTAAAGAGAAATTTAGAGCAGAATCTTGATCATCTCCAATGTCCGAAAGAGTACCGCCGGGCTCTAGCAGTGCAATATCTGAAAGGAGAAGCCTTAGTCTGGTGGGAAGGCATGGTAGCCAAGACCTGTGGGCAGTATGAGCTGACATGGGAGGATTTCAGGACTCATTTCAGCAGGAAATACTTACTCCATGAGGCAATGATAGCTTGGAGAATAAGTTTTTGACCATTCAGCAAGGCAAGCTGATAGTCAGCCAGTACGAGGAAGAGTTCAATTGTCGCAAGTTTGTTGGTCGATATCTACAAGAGGAGGAGCTGATAAGAAGGTTTATGAACGGGCTGAACATCGAGCTCATGAACCGCTATAAGATGAAGGACTATGTGTACCTAGATGAGTCGGTGGAGAAAGGAGTTGATCAGGTGAAAGGGCTGAAGGAGGAACGAGAAAGGAACATACCAATCCCGGCCAGACTTGACAGTGCACAGGATAGTCGCAAGAGGGATTTTAGCCGCGCCATTGGACAGGCGAATTCTCAACCGGACTCTAGAATTCGATGCTTCAACTACAACCGCCCGGGCCATAGGCAGGCTCAGTGCCCTGAGAGGCAAAGAGGAAGGAGCAACCCACCCTGAGAAAACTCACCAGTGGCTTTCTCGCTAGGAGCGATTCCGAGAAGAGGCAATCCGTTTGAACCCGTGAGGTGAAATCGTTGTGGAATGGAGGGTCATATGGTGAGGCAGTGTCCGAAACCCCATTGTATCTGCCACCGTCGTAGCCTTGTCAACAAGATCCAACTCCTCGAGTTTATGTCGCAAAAGTGGTGGAGGAAGAGGAACCCGAAGCCGCTGTCAATGCAATAGAAGGTTATGAAGGAGTCGAACCCATTGTCGGTATGTTGTTAACCCTTCTCTTGTCAATTAGTCGAAGTTCCATGTTGTTGTGAAACAAGTCTGTGAAAACAGAGAGTCAAGTTCTTAGAATGACTAGGATCGCCCACCTGTAAGATCGGTAATGGTGGGAGGAGAAGTCGCCTATACCATGTTTGATTCCGAAGCTTCGAATAGCTTTATGAGACCGCAGATGATCAAAAGGTGGGATTTCCAAGGCAAGTTTGTCTTGAGGAAACGAAGGGTCGAAACGGTGGGCAAGGCGAAGATGGGAGCCACCAGAGTTCATGTCGGAGTCCCAATAGTCATCGGAGGAAAGGTGATTGCCAGCAACCTAACGGAGAAGGAGATATGCCGGTATGACGTAATCCTAGGAAAGGATTGGCTTAACCACCATGGAGTTGATCTAGACTGCCGCCAGGTGAAAGTGAAGATCAGCGAAGTCAAAGGGGAGACCATCTTTCAAGGAGTCAGAACAAATTACGAAGTCCCGATCATTTCCATGTTGCGCACAAAAGAGCTCATAAGGAGAGGAAATGAGGCTTTCATAGCAACAATCTTGGTCACCAAGGAAGGTGAATCGGTCGAGATTAAGGACATTCCGATTGTCGCTCAATATGAGGATGTACTCGAGCCATTGAAGGGACCACCCTCGGAAAGAGGAGACGCCTTCACCATCGAGCTTGAACTAGGGACGGCCCCTGTGTCTTGAGCACCCTACCGCTTGGTGCCTACCGAGATGGTTGAGCTGAGGAAGTAGTTAGAAGATCTGATTGACAAGGGATTCATCCACCCTAGCAGTTCGCCGTGGGGAGCCCTTGTGATGTTTGTACAGAATAAAGATGGCAGTTTTTTGTTGTGTATTGGTTACAGAGGTCTAAACAAGGTCACGGTCAAGAACAAGTACCCATTGCCGAGAATAGATGAGCTATTGGACCAGCTTCAAGGAACTTATTGGTTCTCCAAGAACGATATGGCATCAAGCCACCATCAGATTCGAATCGCAGAGCAAGATGTGCAAAAGTCGGCCTTTCGTACCGGGTACATGCGCTATGAGTTTTTGGTCATGCCGTTTGGGTTGACGAATGCACCGGCCGCCTTCATGAAGTTAATGAACGACGTCTTCCGGAAGCAGTTGGACCAGTGCGTAATTGTCTTCATCGATGACATCCTGATGTATTCAAAGACTCAAGAGGAGCACGCCCAACACTTAAGGATAGTGTTAGAGACGCTAAGGGAGCAGAAGTTGTATGCCAAGCTCAGTAAGTGCACGTTTTGGCAAAAGGAAATAGGATTCCTAGGGCATATTATCTCAAGATCTTGAGTCGCAGTGGATCCGGAAAAGATCATAACTATCACCTGTTGGCCGACGCCTACAGGTGCCACCGAGGTCCGCAGTTTCCTGGGTTTAGCGGGCTATCATCGTAGGTTTGTCCCAAGATTCGCCAGACTAGCCAAGCCAATGACTCGCCTTATAGGAAAGGGGGTTAAGTTTGTCTGGACGGAGCACTTTTCCAAAAGCTTCAAGGAGTTGAAGGACCGCCTGACTCATATACCAATGCTAGGACTAGCGAAGGGGGAAAATCCAAACCAGGTCTACACAGATACTTCAGGAGTGGGTTTGGGTTGTGTTCTCATGTAGTTCGAGAAATTAATCACCTATGCTTCGCGCCAGTTGAGACCTCACAAGTTGAACTATCCGACGCACGATTTGGAATTAGATGCAGTTGTCTTTGCCCTCAAGATCTGGAGAGCATGCCTGTATGGAGAAAATGTTCTGATTTTCAACGACCACAAGATTTTGAAGTACATCTTAACCCAACCGGATCTGAATTTCAGACAACGCAGATGGGTTGAACTTCTGGTAGATTATGATTTAGAGATTCCTTACCATCCTGATAAGGCCAACCAGGTATGTAACACCCCCGATTAGGATTAGGTCAAAGTCAACTGATCCGCCGTGCAACAATCAAACAAGAACATGCACGACAGACCAACTAACCTTAACAAAATGTCCCGACCGGAGATGCCACAACGATGCTCCCAAACACTTGACCCGAGGTTCCCACAACAAATCCGAAATACCAAGATCAAATATTTGAGAACATGTATCCTAATGGACCCAAACTAAAGGCTTTGCAACCCTAGTCTGAATCCATTAGTTGGTTCGTCCCGGACAAGGACTAGTATCATACGAAACCCACAAATCCTTTATAAAATTTACTTTTATATATCATTTAGGTTCCAAACATATTCAACACATATAGTCTCGACCGATATTGAAAACACACCACTTAATACAAACATACTTGTCTTTTGCAAAAAGGCAGCAATCTACACCAGCATCCCACACTTCTTCAAAACCCGCTCACTATCCCACTAGGGTTACCTGCAAAACGAAGAGTCTAATGAGCAACTATCTTGCTCAGTGAGTTCGGTTACTTAATACCCCCCCCCCATTCCCACGTGCAACATACAATATCACCCACAAAGCAATTCAAACATATCAATAAATAAAAATCACAAATATTAAATCGAGACTTGCCCCTTGCCATTGGTAATCCACCCACCATCAACCACAATCCACAATCCACAATCCACAATCCCTCAAACTTCCCTTCTTGCGCTCATCGACTCTAGACACAAAGTCTAAAAAGTCGATGGCCCGGATCCTGCCGCATCGTCATGCGGCTTATCCGCACCGGTCGAGGGTAGCTAGCCCTATAACCGTGCTCAACATAACTTGCTCCAACAAGTTATGGCCTCTATCACAACATAACTTGTCGGGTATGACCCCGACAAGCTATGGCCTCTAGGTGGATACCAATGACTCTCCCGACACTCTACCTGAGTGTCGGGCTCTCGCTACAGGTTCCTCACCAAGCGAACCCGTTCGAATCAAATCTGGGTTCCTCACCAAGCGAACCCGGGACAAACAAAACACACAACATGCATAGAATATCAATCATAACTTATATTTATCACAGTAACAATGCAGCACACAATCATCAAATATCACATAACAACAAGCAATCAATCAACAAGCATCACACAATCTATCACATAATAACATGCAATCAATCAACATGCAGCACGCAATACTCTTGTTTTGCAGGCGCTAATCGCACAAACAACACACAACCCTAACCGAGACTCACCTTAGGGTTCGGATACAACGGTCGGATTAGGTACGGGAAGGATTCAGCTCCTACGGAAATTTTGGCAGAGTTTTTGACCTCTAAACTTGTCGTTTAGAACGATAGAAAAGGATTTCCCTATATTGCGTTAGTCGGAAATGGGATCCGAACCTATTTGCACACTTAGGCTACGAAAATGCTAAGGAAAAACTAAGGCTGGAAACTATTACCTGAGAAATTCCTGTTCGGACAGGTTTTTTCTACGATCGGGACAGTTCTGCCACGCTCGGACAGTATTCGGCTACGGTCGGGAAAGGAATTTTTGCGTTCGGAAAGGGTTTTTCCATGAGCCAAACTTTGGTTTTGGGATGGGGGAGATTAAGGCGTGGTCTAAGGGTATTTATAAGGTTGGATGCTCGAAGAAAAATGGTTTGGCTCGTGAAAATCCTTGCTGGCCACAAGCACGAGCTGTGGGTCGAAGGGAAACTGCTGGACACTGCGTTCGGCCCGCGTGCTGACACGTGTCCAGCTGCTTCTGCTGAAGCAGGCAGCCAGGCTGGTGATCCAGGCACGCAGGCATCTGCCTGGACATTGTCCGGACGTGCCTTACACTGTCCCGAACGTATCCGAACGTGCCAAGCAGTGCCCGATCGAGCCAGAACGTGTCGGGACGTTCATTTTTCGGATCCAAACGTGCCGAACAATGTTCGAACAGTCGGGAAAAATATTTCTCCGAGAAAAACTCATTTTTCTTCGGGGAATATCCTTACCATTTATTCCTAAGACCATTTTACCTTTAATGGCCTAGGAATAAGTTTCCCGACTCAATTTTCCGGTCATCTACGACGCTCTAGGCCGAACCGTCGACATTTTCAATCCACTAAATCTCCTAAGGAATCTACTCGAGCCGCTACTTCTCCATAAATCCAACTTTGAATTTTTGGCTTCTCCTATGTGGCTCAAATAGCACTTGGCTTACCACTATCCGGCCAACTCGGCCAAAATGCTATTCGTTTGCTAGGGTTATTACATTATCCCCCCCCCCTCAATAGAACTCGTCCTCGAATTCTTAGGGGTACACCTTTTCACCATTACTCATTGTGATATCCTCAGCTTTACTTTTTTCATTGTATCACCTTCAGCTTGGATCAGATCAAGTTTTTTCAATCCACCGTGCAACAATCAAACAAGAACATGCACGGTGAATCGAGAAATCCTAACCTTTCACCAAACTGAAAATGCTACAACTAATTCAAGTTCGTGGCTCCATCATACTTTCGCGATTAACAATCACCACTAGCTTAGAATGATGGTTTAGGGTAAGGTTTTCTAATGGCTTACACTTAAGCTTTTATTTTTCGTAAAAACTTTCTAGGATTCAACTAGTCAAGACAACTAACGACACTTTCACGGGTTCCGAACGAAATATAGGTGGTTCCAACACCTAGTCACATTCTACTTTCTCTTCCTATTCACAGCATATACTTCTCTCATGCAGTATTACTACGCAATCACTCAATAATCATACAAAGCATGCATTTCAATCAACACTCAATGAGTTAAAATCCAATTTACCTGTGATAGGGCCCTGGTGGCGCTGAGATAGTTCCTGTTGTCCTAATTCTATGGCATTCACTTGCCTATCTACTGCTTGACACTTCGGGGCAGGCTCGATAACAAGTCTTGGGGATGGGGCTGGTAGAGAAAAAGCATGCTTTTGTGGACATGAGCTTGCATAATGACCTTTCTCTCTACAAGTGAAGCAAGTGACAAAATCAGGGACTTGTCTATCTTGTCTTTGAGTAGGACATCTTCTTGCTACATGTCCTAATCCTCCACAAACAAAACATGAGATTGAACCATTCACAGATCGTCCTTCATTTCCTCTTCCTTTTCCTCTTCCTTGATTCATCTGCCCTTGATTACTCATCCTTCGGGTGTCTGGATCCTCACTCCTTTGAGTTAGTTCCATAGTCTTTTTCGCAGCTTCTTCTGAGATCATACCTTCCTCCACATTCACGGCTCGTTCTGTTAACTCATATAAACTTTGAAATGCTACTACTTGCAAGCGGCTACGAAGCTCAGGCTGCATTCCTCTCAAGAATATGCGGATCAATGCTCCTTCATTCCCTGCTTCATAGGGTGAGTATTTCTTTAGTCAGGTAAATTCTGCGTCATACTCCCGGACAATCCTATCTCCTTGATTTAATTCCAAAAACTTAGTTTCCAATCTGTCTCTTGCTTCAGGAGGGAAGATTTTTCGCTCAAACTCCTTTCGAAAATCATTCCAACTAGTACATCTCCCCGCGTGATGTTCCTCCACGTTGTCCCACCAATCAGATGCGTCCTTTATTAAGTAGTATACGACCACTTCCTTTTTAAAATCGTCAGGACATCGGACTGCTCGAAAAGTTTTTCTCCAAGTTCCTCAACCAAGATGCCGCCTCAAAGGGGTCCGTTCCTCCAGAGTACTCAGCCGTTCTGAGATTCTTCATTAATGTTACCATCTTTAGATAATCTGGTGGGGATGTCGGTCGCCTCTCGGGTGGTTCTCCATTACCACTTGGTCGTCGATCCAATCTATCAAATAACCTTTGAACTAACGTTGTTAGGGGATCATGAACTACTTATTATCCTTGTTGTATCATGTGGTTCGGGCGCCCTCCTCATATGACTGGACTCGGACACATCTTATCGTTCTACATAACTCGGTTGTGGTCTGGACATACTTGACAGTGAGTTCCTACCTCTCAGATGATATCGCTCCTCCTGCTCATAATCCACTTGTGAATATACCGGGTTTCTTCCAGTTGACTCACGCTCATGCTCTACTCCCCGATTACGCCACAAAGCTACCCATGAGTCACCCGATACTTTAGGATTTGGGTATCCCGTAGGAACTACCATTGGTTCCTCACTCCTTGTTCATCTTGGAAACATTCTGCATCATAATTTCAAGGTAAATCCAAACCTCGCTTAAAGTAAAGAAGAAGCATGCTGGTTTCCTAATCTGCCTTTTGTGACATCTTTGACTCGATAAAACATTTGAAAACAGAGTCCTATGTGAACATGCAGAACCATGCTCTGATACCACCTTCGTTGTAACACCCCCGATCAGGATTAGGTCAAAGTCAACTGATCCGCCGTGCAACAATTAAACAAGAACATGCACGACAGACCAACTAACCTTAACAAAGCGTCCCGACCAGAGATGCCACAACGATGCTCCCAAACACTTGACCTGAGGTTCCCAAAAAAAATCCGGAATCCCAATATCAAATATTTGAGAACATGTATCCTAATGCACCAAAGCTAAAGGCTTTGCAACCCTAGTCTGAATCCATTAGTTGGTTCGTCCCGGACAAGGATTAGTATCATACGAAACCCACAAATCCTTTATAAAACATACTTTTAAATATCATTTAGGTTCCAAACATATTCAAGACATATAGTCTCGGCCGATATTGAAAACACACTACTTAATACAAACATACTTGTCTTTTGCAAAAAGGCTACAAATCTACACCAACAGCCCACACTTCTTCAAAACCTGTTTACTATCCCACTAGGGTTATCTGCAAAACGAATAGTCTAATGAGCAACTATTTTGCTCAGTGAGTTCAGTTACTTAATACCCCCCCCCATTCCCACGTGCAACAAACAATATCACACGCGAAGCAATTCAAACATATCAATAAATAAAAATCACAAATATTCAATCGAGGCTTGCCCCTTGCCATTGGTAATCCACCCACCATCAACCACAATCCACAATCCCTCACACTTCCCTTCTTGCGCTCATCGACTCTAGACACAAAGTCTAAAAATTCGATGGCCCGGATACCTGCTGTATCGTCATGCGGCCTGCCCGCACCGGTCGAGGGTAGCTAGCCCTATCACCGTGCTCAACATAACTTGCTCCAACAAGTTATGGCCTATATCACAACATAACTTGCCGGGTATGACCCCGACAAGCTATGGCCTCTAGGTGGATACCAATGACTCTCCCGACATTCTACCTGAGTGTCGGGCTCTCACTACGGGTTCCTCACCAAGCAAACTCGTTCGCAATCAAATCCGAGTTCCTCACCAAGCGAACTCGGGACAAACAAAACACACAACATGCATAGAATATCAATCATAACTTATATCTATCACAGCAACAATGCAGCACACAATCATCAAATATCACATAATAACAAGCGATCAATCAACAAGCGTCACACAATCTATCACATAATAACATGTAATCAATCAACATGCAGTACACAATACTCTTGTTTTGCAGGCGCTAATCGCACAAACAACACACAACCCTAACCGAGACTCACCTTAGGGTTCGGATACAACGGTCGGATTAGGTACGGGAAGGATTCAGCTCCTACGAAAATTTTGGCAGAGTTTTGGACCTCTAAACCTGTCGTTTAGAACGATAGAAAAGGATTTCCCCATGTTCCGTTAGTCGGAAATGGGATCCGAACCTATTTGCACGCTTAGGCTACGAAAATGCTGAGGAAAAACTAAGGCTGGAAACTATTACCTGAGAATTTGTTCGGACATGTTTTTTCTATGGTCGGGACAGTTCTGCCACGCTCGGACAATATTCGGCTACGGTCGGGAAAGGATTTTTTGCGTTTGGGAAGGGTTTTTCCGTGAGCCAAACTTTGGTTTTGGGATGGGGGAGACTAAGGCGTGGTCTAAGGGTATTTATAGGGCTGGATGCTCGAAGGAAAATGGTTTGGCTCGTGAAAATCCTTGCTGGCCATAAGCACGAGCTGTCGGCCGAAGGGAAGCTGTTGGACACTGCGTTCGGCCCGCGTGCTGACACGTGTCCAGCTGCTTCTGCTGAAGCAGGCAGCCAGGCTGGTGATCCAGGCACGCAGGCACCTGCCAGGACACTGTCCGGACGTGCCTTACACTGTCCCGAATGTATCCGAACGTGCCAGGCAGTGCCCGATCGAGCCAGACCGTGTCGGGACTTTCGTTTCTCGGATCCGAACGTGCCGAACATTGTTCGAACAGTCGAGAAAAATATTTCTCCGAGAAAAACCCATTTTTCTTCGGGGGATATTCTTACCATTTATTCCTAAGATCATTTTACCTTTAATGGCCTAGGAATAAGTTTCCCAACTCAATTTCCCGGTCATCTACGACGTTCTAGGCCGAACCGTCGTCATTTCCAATCCATTAAATCTCTTAAAGAATCTCCCCGAGCCGCTACTTCTCCATAAATCCAACTTTGAATTTTTGGCTTCTCTTATGTGGTTCAACTAGCACTTGGCTTACCACTATCCGGCCAACTCGGCCAAATTGTTATCCTTTCGCTAGGGTTATTACAAGGCAGCTGATTCATTAAGTCACAAAAGGATAGACGTGGCAGAGTTAAAGGAAACTTAAGAGCTGGTAGAGATGGTAGCAAGTTTCAGGTTGTGCGCGACTATTGTAGAAGATGGTATAATCGGCTTAGAAGCAGTGGATCAAGAGGATCTCCTAAGGCGAATCCACCAAGCTCAAGATAACGACGAATCACTAAAGGAAATGGTTCAAGTTCACTTCTCTGTTCTAGCAAGCATTTTAAAAGGCTATAAAGACAAAGGTAAACCTCAGTACTGCCTATCACCCTCAGAAAGATGGATAGCCGGAAAGGACAATCGAGACTCTGGAAGACATGTTGAGGGCATGTGTACTTAAATAGGGAGGTAGTTGGGTTAAGCATTTGTCGATGGTTGAGTTTGCCTACAACAACACTTATCATGTCAGTATAAGGATGCCACCCTATGAAGCCCTATACGAAAGGCAATGCAGGACGCCCCTGTGTTGGTTCGAAGTGGGGGAGACCCGAGATATAGCGCTAGAAATCATTCATGAAATCAAGCAGCAAGTAAAAATGCTCAAACAACGGCTTAAGGAAGCCAATGATCGTCAAAAGAGTTATACCGACAACCGCAGAAGAGATATGGAATTTGAGGTAGGGGATTTGGTATTTCTGGAAATGTTAAACTTCCAAGGAGGGAAGTAAGGGAAAGGACAGAAAAAGTTGAGGCCTAAGTTTATGGGGTCGTACCCCATTGTTTAGAGAATAGGCGTAGTTGCCTACAAGTTAGCCTTACCGCAAGAGTTGGCATATTTTCATTACGTTTTCCACGTTTCAGTTTTGAGAAGGGTCATCAGAGAAAGCGAGCTTATTATGCCTACTCAACCGCCGATTCTACTGAAAGAATTCTTAGTACATAGTTAGCCGACAGAGATTCTGGAAAGAGAGGTAAAGGAAATTCAGGGAAAGGAAGTGACCATGGTCAATGTCAGCTGGAAGGGAGAAAGAATTCAGGAAGAGACCTAAGAGGTTGAAAAAGATTATCCAGAACTGTTCGGAGAGTCCGGAAGGCAACCGGAGAACGTTCAGGATTCGAGGACGAACCCCATCGAAGTAGAGGAGAGTTGTAACGTCCCCGACCCTTTAGACCCAGTAAGGGAAGACCTAGGGTTTCCCAGCCTCACCCTCTCTATAAAAAGGACCCTCTAAAGCCTTGGAATACTCACCAAGAGAATAACCGCGAAACGTTGTCGTTTTTCCAAGACAAATCGGCAAACCCTAGCCGTCGACTCTCACCCGCGCGAACCGAGCCACCATCGACCTCCTCACCTTTTTCGTACGATCCGACGCCATCCCTGGATCCCCGATCGCCGCCATCATCATTATTGAGCCTCCCGACCCACCGCTTTCCTTCTCTTTTCTCATATCACGAACCCCTGGCGTCATCACCTCTCTGCCGAGCGTCGTCTTCGACTACCGAGCCCCGATCGCCGCCGCATTTGACCCGTAGCCTTGAATCGACACCGTCCGAGCCTCACGTGACGATTCTTGAGCTGATTCGAGCACCCGACGTCGTTCCTAAGCCGACGTTGTGAATCGACGTCGTTCCTAAGCCGCCGGTCTTCCCGAACCGTGACTCCGAGCCGTCGATTCCGCGAATCCGAAGCTCTTCCCCTTCTATTCTGTCGTTTCTAAGTATTTCGTGAGGTGGTTTCCGCGATTTCGAGCCTGTGGTTTCCGTTTTTTTCGTTTCCGTGTTTTCGTAGTTTTTCCGTGTTTTCTTAGTTTTTCCGTGTTTTCGTAGTTTTTCCGTGTTTCGGGTTTAGTAATTTTCATTTATGGAAACTTTCTATTTCTGGCAAGTTCCCCAATTTAGGAAGTTTCTATTTTGGAAAACTTCCCTTTTTGGTAAAATTACTATTTTGTGAAGGTTTTCTGATTTAGTAATTTTCTTTTCACGAAGTTTCCATTTATGACAGGTTTTCATGAATGGAAAATTTTCTTTTCATGCAGGTTCTGGTTTAAGGACTAACCCGGAGTCCTTTTTGATTCATGTCAAGAAGAGTACGAGCTGGTTCAGTAGGTCATCCGAATCAGAGCTCATCTGCATCTTCAGGCTAAGGTGAGAAGTTAAACTTGTAGCTATCCCTGATTAGAAATGGTTTAGGACTCTTTCTCTAGTAGTATAGATTTATCGCGTCTTTTTTATCGTTCTATTTGTGTGTCAAGTCATTCTTGTTTGATGATTGAGCATGAGTAGGTCTAGGATGGCCTAATGTTATAAGATGTTTTGTTTGAGATTGTATGATGGTTAAAGGATGATGATTTTCGCCCCTGGAGAAGAAAAGAAATCTCTGGGGACCATAAGTACCGGTTAAGTAAAAGTGAAGGCAGCACGGTCCCTGTAGTGGTGTGCGCCAGGTTAAGAGTGGAGCCGGTGGCTTTGTTTCGGGCATTTTTGTTGGATGTCATGTTCTATGTTGTGATGCATTAGGTACCGTGTTTGGTGTTAAATGTATGTTATCTTAGAAAATTTTCTAAGTATTTTCTGCGGTGTTGCATGTTTAGAAATCCACCCCCTCGTTGAGTGAATCCCCTGTCACTCACCCCTCTCTCTCTTGTCCCTCCCCTCTTTTGACCTTGCAGGTGAGTATGACGAGTGGCCGAGAAGATGAAGGTTGTCTTGGTGTTGTTTTCCGGAATTCGTGTTATGTTTTTAATAAGTTTTTGGATGATTTTAGGCTCGGTTATTTGCTTTGGTTATGTTGAACTCTTTGCGATGATGGATTTATCATTTTAGACTTATTTAATGTTATTGGTTAATTCCGGTTGGTTTTGAGGACTGAGTCCCGTTCGGATTTGAAGATTAAGCTCCTTCTTAATCTTATGAACCTCTTTTTCCAAGTAGTTTGTTTTGCGGGTTTACGTACCAATTTGTCAGGATCCATATAAAACTTAAGAAGAGACGTCATGGATGGATCTTTCTTCCACACTGCTACACCTTCTCTTGGCTGTGCCTTTAGTATTGCGGCAATACTATTGCCTTCATTCTACCTATAGACCAGTAAAATGTATTTACTTATGAAACAAATTCTGAGAGACTAAACAGAACCTAAATTATTGATAGATTTTTATTTTTACTAAACCATGAACTCTTTAATCAAGTGGCTTGATAAATTAATCCAAATTAACAGTAAAAATAAGACACTCAATACAGATGATTCTTAGAGTTTAGTCAAGATGATTCAATTGCAAACTGAGTTATAAAAACTACTTGTGTTACGTGTTAGACTTACACAAGCAAATTAATTAACATTAGGTGGCTGGGATTGGCGGAAAAAAAAGTGGCTGGGATTTTATTGTCTATCAACTGGAATTGTCATCATCTACACACTGGATCTCCCAATCGGATTAGAGGCTACACGAAATGTAATTCCTTTCTCAAAGAACCTTGACTGCAAAAGTCCTCTATGTTAAATTGATACTAGAGACACTGAGTGTCTATATTGGAGTGAAAAAAAACTAACAATTCATATGAAACAAGAAAGAGATTCCAAAGGCAAACCTCTAAGAATAATACAAAAAACAGAGAAATTATTTACCTCCAAAGATGCAAAGATTTGATGGTTAATTTTCCCTTCTCCCATTTCTGCTTTGCCTTGTCTAACTTATTACGCTTAGCATCCTCAGCTTTAAAGGCTGCTTTCTTTAACTTCTCTTGTTGGTGATGATGGAAGCCAATTAAGTACTCATAAAAGGACACAAAATTATGGCAAAAGCAAGCACTTTCAATGTGTATTGTACAATACGAAAAATTTTGTAACACCTGGACCTGGTAGAACGAGGTTTATCTTTTTTATACAGCCAAAACCGCTTTGTAAACCACCAACACGAACTTTAACCGTCACTTCTACCTTCTCTAACTTGACAGAACACCATAAAAAGAAAAAAAGGAGAAAAAATAGAGGGATGAGTGACTTTTCAAACAAACCACTCATTGAGAACGCAACTAACTCCATGTTGCTCGAACACCGACTCAGCTCAAGAAATCTAAACTTAAAACAAAAACTCCAAACAATAGTACCTAAAATACCATGCAAGCAACTTACTAACATGCCTCAATTCATAATCAAATCTATCACATTCAAAATCCCAGCACATTCATAATACTCCTAACCATAACCTAGAGACCGTCACCACTCGGGCCCCTAGTCCCGTGAGTGAAGTCACAAGGCCATTGGCTACAACATTCCAAGCTCAGCAACAGGTACACTCTCGTCGCGAGTCTGGCTTGCACGTCGGCTCTAGCTCCTTAGTCCTTCATACAAATCTACACAAACCCGAGTCAGTCGGCCTAGACACACTCTGCGCCAATCCGCCAACCAGAGGATTCCGGATACTATTGTACTCGTCTCTAACATCTTGGTATGAGCACTCAATCACCATTCTGCCATGAGTCACCGGCGCTATCTTACCGGCACCTCCGGTAGCCCTGAGCCCATAGCCATGATGCATTACGCCACTAAACTAGATGTGCGAGCATCCAACAGAAAATAACTTACTAAATTAACATGCAGTTCAATATGTTTCGTAATTCTCAAGCAATGCCTGATTAACCTAGTCTTTAATTTAATTAACATTTCTATGTGGTCAAGCAAATAGGTCATAACATTCATTTAAGCAAAGCAATGTCGACTTAGCGACTAATTCACACGATCACACTTAGGCGTATAATCAATATGACATAGCAATACATATTAAAAGCAACATATTCGGACTTGGGTATGTGAATTTCCTTGCCTCATCCAGTTTAACACTTGTTTTTGTCCCCAGATTGACTATCTCTAACATGTACAAATACTTATACAACTTATTATAACTTTCTTCTGGACTACCACACATATCAAAACAACTTGATTTTACTCTCTCAACGTTGTGGAGTATGATATATTGACATCGAGTTTCCTCTTAACAAGATCCATAATACCTTTCAGACTTGGAATTTCCATTTTTTCTGGATATTCCTCATTCAAAAGAGATGCGACTAATTTTGTTGAGTCTTTCCTCTTGTTGTTACTTGTGATTTGACTAGTCTGTGAACATGTATGCATCTTCATGTACGTTCTAATCGAGAAAATTTATGTACCTTCAATCCTTGCGGCTTGTAAGCCCCATTTACAGTTTGGTCGACAACATTTTACCACCCATCGCGAGGGATCCGACTTTTTTATGGTACAACTAAAGCATTTCTCAAATGCGGCTCGATTCACCAGCTCTTGAACTACCGTCTTACTTGTGAATTCCTAAAATTTACTCAGACCCAAACCGTCTTCCCATGCCTCTGTAAACTGAGTAGATTCTTCGAAAGGTGGATGCTCAACAAACTCATCAACCATTTGCAATCTATCCAATTCGATTTCCATTGATGTATCTTCCTCTACAACATGCTCAACATTATTTTCCTCTAACACCTCTTTATGTTTTGCTAGCTCATCTCCTACGTAAAGAGTAATGGAATTAGGTCTTACATCACCATTGGATCTAACTCTTCGTAGTTCATATAAAATGAACTTTTCCCCGCTCTCGATAGTTGCTCGAGCTGTTTCGATCTACTTGTAGCCTCCAAATACAAAAGACATCTTCAGTTCTCTTTGTCGATGGAAGTTAGCTAAGAAAATCTTCATCATCAGAAATAGTAATATGTTACTTACATCCAACCAACAACGGAGTGTAGCTAAGTTCCATATTAGCTTTACTTTCCTCCAACGATATCTTCTTATAAATCTTATCTTCTATCATAGACAAAGTTATATCCTCCACTAATGCCTTTAATATTACACTACCCATGCATCCTTGGAATTTGAAATGTGTGCTCACGTGCTTGCTCATCGTGTGCTGCCAAAACAATGCAAAAAACTGAATAAATTATCCACAAGTGCCCCCCATATTTACCAGTGCTACTTAATTCTCCTTTCGTAAGAACCCAAATTGAATGGGTTCGGGTGCGAACCTACTGCCTATCACCATATTCAACCACTGAAATGCATTTTCTTACCAATTTCTTGTAATAATCAACCCAGAAACTGTATCGAAACACCAATTTGTATACCAAATTCAACAATCAAATCCAATTGCAAACCCTAAACTAACATTCTTACTAATGCACCTCGAGGAGGAGGAAAGAAGAGCTAACCTTGATTTTAACCAAAGAAATGGAATGCTCGACGTTGGCAGTGAATTGGTAGATGGCTCACGATGGCGGCGAGAAGATCCATCGACGGAGAGGACTCATCAAGCGAGATTTCTTTTTATAATTTTTTTTATTTTCGCTTATTCTATTTATTTTTGTGAGGGCATTTTGGTCTTCACGTATAGCATTAAAACAATAAGGGCATAGGAGGTTAAAAAGTGAGATAAGATATTGTTGTTTTCTTTTTAAAGGCTTATTTGGTGATGACTCTTCAACATCATGTCAGAAAGACACCCAAAAAAAAACTAGCTTAAAAAGAACGTAGACTAATATTTTGATCATTTTAAAACTTAAAGAATGAACATTTCGACATAAAATAATTAATGAGAAGAGTCTTTAAACTAAATGTGAACTAATATTTTCAGTATTTTAAGTTTAATTTTTTCATTTTTAGCAAAATAACCCCAAACATTAACAACATTTAATAGTGACTAAAACGATTAATTTCAATAAATGTAGTCGTGTTTTAGTTTCGACATAAAAAATTGTAAAGAGTAATTTAATTTAATACTTTTATTCATTAACTTAATAAATTAAATTTTAAAAAAAAACATCGTCTTCTTCACATTTTTACAATAGATATGAGAATTTCATATCATATTCAACAGTGCAAGATGCATTTCTGATTGAATTTTTCGTATTTAGTAGATTAAATATATAGTATCTAAAGTTCTTAGTGTGGGTTTCTCACTCCTGATATGTTGACACTGTCATTATAGCTAGACCAACAATTGCGACAAATCACACGATTTGTCAATGTCATTTCTGAGAAAAAAAAAAATTGAGGGATAAACTTGAGATATAAAGTAACAGAATGAAAGAGAAGATCGAAAAAAAGATTTTGTATAGCCATTGATATAATATAATTCCCGAAACGAGAGTCTAGATTGCAAATAAATCATACTTTCATCACCATTTTTCCACCGAGAACCGCCATATAGAAAAGACGAGAGAGAGGATACGAGAAGAGGGCCAAGTACGATTTGTTGGTCAATTGACTTGGTTGTCAACTTCTTAAGTAAAGTTCAAATCTCAACGATGTAGTTTCTGTTTTATTTTCATCTCAAAAAATTCGGAACACGGTCGTTAAATGCATCCAATGAAATTAGTCGTTTTATCCACAATTAAAAATTTCACATCGTTAACGTTTTGGGGATTATTCTGTTTTTAATTGAAAAATTAGGTTTTAAAATGTTGAAAACATTAGTGTAGGTCTTTTAGAACTCGTTTTTCCTTAAAAGCTTATAAGGGCAACTTTAAGAAATATTCATATCAAACCCATTAATTAAGAATATAGCCATATGTATTTTTTCATTTAAATATTAAATAAATTTTAATTGTAATTTGTCATTTTTGTCCTTTTACCCTTCCAAACTTCAAATGGCTATATAGCTTTATATATATCGAAACGAAATTGTAAATACACGAAAAAAGTATATTTTTCTTATTTAAAGTATTTTGAGTTTTTCGAAGCGAATATATATTTTGCAAATATACGCAAATTATTATAACGTATAAATAGACATTCTACTTTTATATAGTTCGTCTATGTATTCCAAAAAATTAACTTCATATAAGCTAACACAAATAAATTAAAAATTGAAATTGGCTACTATATAAGTAAATGAATGTGAAACTTAAACTAATCTAACAATTTCTAAAACATATAATCAACTAAAAAAGTAAAAAAAAATGTGTTAACTAAAACAATAAATAGAACTACTATTTGAGAAAACTTAAACAGTACGACACAAGACTATTTTTAAATAGTCTGTCTATTTTCGCGTGTTTATGAATTTTACCAATAACAAAACATAAAGAGGAAAAAACGCAAATGCGATTCACGACTTTATTTGATAATGTTAAAAGTATCACATAACAAAATTTTGAGAAAGAGTTTAAAAAAATTGAAAAGAAAAAAATTGTATTGCGATTCACGACTTTATCTATCTGCTGCAAACGATTTATATAGCTTAGAAGGGTAAAATAGTTATAAATACATAAAATACACGGATTTTTTTTGAAAAGTGTTAAAAACTTAACTAATGGGTGAGTAGATGTTATTGGGCCTAATTACACAATTTATAATCAAGTGTTCAAATTTTGGGGTTTTTTTTTTGTCAACTCATATTTTGGGTTTTAATATGTTGAAACCATTAGTTCAAGCTTTTTTAAAACTAACTTTCTTTAGTTTTGCCGACAGTTTTTTGCCATTAAAATGTTCAAACTTTGAATATATTTTGTTTGGTGCAATTTTCTAATGACGTCGATAACAGACTACCAAATACAAACCTAATAACAATCCTTTGGGCTTCGCTTTTCATTCTCTATATGTTCTCTACTCCAATCAGCAGAAAACATACCACATACACAATTTAGCAAATGGATTCTTGTGAACATAATAAATAGAAAACGAGAGAGCTATATATCAAAGCCAACAAATAAACAATATTTTGCAAATGTCATATACCAAACGTGAGAAAACATCGGCTATAAGAAAAAAAAAAAGAGAGAGAGGATTTAAAGAAATATCTCAGATAAAAGAAAGTAGCAGTACTTAATTTGAGAGAGGGAGGCAGAACCTAACTAAGAAGAATCACTGTCTTCTTCATCATTGTCTGTGTCTAAGCACTCTTTTTCTGTGAACACAAAATGAAAGGATTTTGGGCCATATCCTCAGGTACTTAAATTTATAGAGGAGGAGAGAAGCAGAGCCAAACTAAGACATACCGTCTTTTAGCGAGGTGAAGAGATCCTGCTCAATGTACATAAGATAGATCTCACTAATTTGTTCCTCCTCCATTGCTGCCTCACGGTCAACCTGTTGGAAACAAAGAAAACAATGTTGAAAATGAATTAAGCAAGAGAGTATATGGGCTTGTTTCTACCCGATGATCGACTCAGTATTACTATTTACCATGGACATTATGCATTTCGTATGAAACACATCCTCACAATGATTGCATGAGTACTGAAACGTATGATCAGGGACTTTCATGCCTAACCCACATAGAGCACAATTTTTCTTTCCAGAAAACGTGACCGTAACAATAGGTTGGAAATCCAAGACAATCTGCATGGGCGCTGATGTTACAATTATTACAGCCATAGAACGACGCACCACACGGTCTACTGCAAACCATGCAGGGTCGAGTCAATGACGAGTCATCGCTCCAAAAGTTATAGAGATAGTGCTTGTGGCACTCAATCTTTCTTGATATACCCACAGCTTCGACGCATTTAACATGAAAATTGACTGGACAAGTGAGACAAGAAAAGCCATACTTCGTAATCTCTAGTCTGCAGACGATGCATTTGGATCCATTTCTTAGTCTCACATTTAATCTATGATCAAGATGAAGTGGATGACCTCTTAGTTCTAGCCTCCCAAGTTCAATACACCGAGAATGATATATCTCTTCACACTCAACACATGACAGAATGTTTCCACACAGCATGTTGTTACAAATACAACAACCCACCGGATATGACCTTGAGATCATAACTTGAACCAAGGTATGTCCTCCTTTCAGGCATTTTGTTTTTTCGTATCTAATGAACTTTTGGCCCCTTTGTAATTCTCCAAGAAATTTTTGAGCTCTTACCATGCATTTAGTACAAATGATATAGTTGCATATGCGACATAAGAGATTGAAAGAAGATATTTCCTTTCTGCAGAAGTCACAATTCATAATAATCCCTGCAGGATTACTTGGTAGAAGTGTCAAAGGATGATTCAAATGGAATCTATACCTTGATTGTTGCCTCAGCTTTACACATTTGTCATGTGCCCTGAAAGCACAGGTCTCGCATTTCCATAATGTACCATCTATAGGTCCGTGGCATATGCCGCACGTTATGAGATACTCTTTAACTTCACCAAAAGTAAGGATATGATTATGCGGAATATCAACCTACAACATATAGCCAAGAGAATGAATTGATACCTCATCAAAGAAAAACATTTCATATTTCCTTCAACAATGTATGGATTATTATAAATCTCATACCACAAAGAGGTTGTTTTCTTCTAATTCCTTGATTCAGCATTCATGATCTTGATCAGTTGGCCTTGTAACATTTTCACCAAGAGAATACAGATCTTTCAAGTACAATGGGGAAGGCTTTTCCTGTTATTTGTGAGTAAGAATCATCATCATCTGTGATAACTATTAATCACTATAAGAGAAAAAAAGAGAGTATAACTGCAATGAATTACCAAATGTATAATGCATTCGATGTGACTAAGAAAATCACAATCTTTGCAAGAATAAACATGATGTCCCGCATGCACGATTGTCTCACATACGTCACAGTACTCCATGGAATTTTCTTCGGTTAGCAATATCTTATAGACGAGAGGATGAATGTGGTGAGATTTCCTGACAATTGACAGGGGTATCCCAACACACTCGAAATGACACTCCAAATCACATGCCATGCAATGATAGTAGGAATCAAGACTAGTCACAACATTTCCTTGGCATACTTGACAACGAGCTTTACTAGCACCACTAGGTCTATAAACTAAAAAGTGTTCAGGAGACTCGTGGCGTAGACATCGCAACAAGGAATCTGCACATCTAAAGTGAAGATTAAAATTACATTCTGGGCAACCAAGCGGGGCACTATCGATATGGAATCCGCATGCATCACAATATTTCCCACGACCACAAGTATGCATGAAATCAAGGCGTATGAGAGGGTGTGCTGGATGCACTGGATGCTGAATCTCTCGGGGAAGATTAAGGCACCGCTCGTGAACAAATGAGTAACATTGAATGCAACCATAACATATAGCAAAGGGAGTAAGTGGAAGCTCACACATCAAGCATGAGCCTCTAGCGTCTGGTCCTGGTTTACACTTCCGAAGCACGTGGGCATGACTGTAATGGAGCCTTTCTTCGGTGTCCCAACTCGTATTAATGTTCTTCAGGAGCGCACAACCCAGCTCCAAGTAGATGTCACATTCTTTACACTTGTAATAAAGAGACCCAGAAAACAAAACCCCACACCCATAGCAGAGCATGTATGTAGCATTGATACTTTCAAATTCTGTTATGCAAAGCTCTAGAGAGTGCTCCGGGTGAAAATCATGTGACACCTCGTGGGGAAGATGAGAGTAATTACCATATAGTTCTCCAAGAAATTGGTTAGCTTTTACCATGCATTTGGTACAGATAATAAAATTGCATATGCGACAGAAGAGATTGAAAGAAGATATTTCCTTTCTGCAGACGTCACAATTCATAATAATCCCTGCAGGATAACTTGGTAGAAGTGTCAAAGTATGATTCAAATGGAATCTATACCTCGATTGTTTCCTCAGCTTTACACATTTGTCATGTGCCCTAAAAGCACAGGTCTCACATTCCCAGTATCTACCAACTATATCCTGAAAACATATACTGCAGTATACACCTATGTATACACTGTAGAACTTGATATCGACCAATGTCAGCACATGATTATGTGAAAGGTCATTAATCTGCAGGATATACCATAGGAAAATGAGGCATCAGCAGAAAAAATATTGCAGATTTCTTTCAATTATGTGTAGATTATTATACCACGATTTTGTTATCTATTTCCTTGGTTTCCCGCTCATCTTCATATGCTGGTTCTGTGACGTCTTCATCACAAAAATACAGATGCTTCAAGTATAATGGACAAGGCGCTTCCTATAGTTTGTAACATTAGATGATAATTGTGTGTCATTACCATCAACCATTAAGAAAATAATATGAATTGCAACATATATATATTACCTCATGTAGAATGCACTCTAGGTGACCAACAAAACCACATTCGTCACAGCAGTAAGCATGATGTTCTGCATGTACCATTGTCTCACAAACGCCACAATACTCCAAAGAGTCATCCTCAGGTAAGAAAATTTTACACACAAGTGGATGAACGTGATAAGATTTCTTGACGACGGACTCGGGCATCCCAAGACACTTAAAATGAACCCTCCAACCACATTCCACGCAATGATAGTACGGGTTTCGATAGAAACCGACAACGCTCATGCATACTCCACATCCATTTTTAAAATCAAAATTTGTTTTAGCACTATTAGCTACATAAAACAATTTGTGGTGATGAGACTTGTGGACTAAACCTCGCAACAAGGAATCTGCACACCTCAAGTGAAGATCAAAGCTGCATTCTGGGCAACCTAGCGGAGCACCACTGATGTGGAGTCCGCATGCATTACAAGCTTTTCCGAGACCACAAGTATGCGTGAAATCAAGGCGTATGAGAGGGTGCTTCGGGTGCACGGGGTGTTGAATCTCTCTTGGAAGATTAAGGCAGCGCTCATGAACAAATGAGTAGCATTGAAGGCAACCATAAGATATAACAGAGGGAGTAAGGGGAAGCTCACACATCAAACAAGAGCCTCTAGCGTCTGGTCCTGGTTTACACCTCAGAAGTAAGTGGGCATGAGTGTAATGGAGCATTTCTTTGGCGTCCCAACTCGTTGTTATGTTCTCAAGGATCGCACAACCAAGATCCAAGTAGATCTCACACTTTTTACACTTGTAATAAAAGGACCCAGAAAACAAATCCCCACAACCGGAGCAAAGCTTGTACCTAGTGTTCCCATCTTTCTTGCCTACACAAAACTCTAAAGGGTGCTCAGGGTGAAAACCGTGTGACACCTTGAGTGGTAGTTTGGAGCAAGATCTACAAAGATCGAAATTGCAATTATCACAGGCGAATTCTACAGGTTCATCATTGTAGCAGATGTTGCAGATGCCATCGGCTTTGATTTGCGGCGAGGTCAACACACATTCATGGGCGCCGTGCTTGAGTTCTGCCATTGGGATGGAGCAAGAAAGTCAACGAAGAAAAAATCAAGATTGAGATCCTATCTACATAATAACAACTACTTAAATACTTGGAAGAGACCCGCGTACCTGACTTAGAGATATAAAAAATCACCAACACACCATTATCTATGTCTAATAACTCCACTTGTATAATCGCTTGAACAATCCTCACCTAATCTTACGTCTCCACTCTTAAGTCTTTTGGTAGAAACTCCTCCTCATTTTTAAACCAACACCACAGGATTTCTTCAGACACCGTTTGAAACAACAAACTAAGTAAATCAAACAGATTTTTCGATCTGCTCTGAACTCTCGAGATGTTTTCGCTAGCAATAAGATTTTTCGATCATGATCATGAAGGTTCCATGATACGACGGAATCGTCGATTACAACTCGGGATGTTAAGTAGTGTTTGGCTACACTACATTGCTTAACCCCTGAAATTCAGGCTTTAATAGGTATTACTATATCATGCAGTTATGAACCATTTAGTGGTTGCCATAACCAAAAGATCATTGGGCTTATGCGCAGGGCCACTTTAGTATTTAGGCATATTATGTAGTTGACTTGGTGACCAAGTTTCCTTTATGTTTATCTCTTAGTAGATTTACTAGTTGGCTTTGGCTTTGTTGTATCTCCCTATATAAGGGCTCACTTTATTCATTAATACAATTACAAGTTTCGATTCTCTTAGTTTCACAACACGTTATCAGCACGATAACTCTGAGAAACCCTGAGAAACAATGTTCGATCCAAAATCCTAAAAACACAAACACCCTAAACGAAAAAAAAAACAAAAATCTCGATCTCTCCTCTCGCATCATCTCTTTCACGCAAAACACATCCAGTTTTGCCGTGAATCTAACACCATTGTGAGCTCCAGCCTTAGATTGTGATCCTCCTAGCAATCAGCTCGTGTTCTAGCCCCTTGATCGTGATTTTCCAGCACCTGATCGTGACCAGCAGCTCGTGATCGAGAGACATATAGCTCGTGTGTTGCTGTCTAGCTCGTGAGTTCGTGTTCAATCAAGCAATCGATCTATTCAACCCAAAAAGGAGGATAAAGGTAATCCAATCTGATCTAAAAACATAAACCAAACCTTATTTAATCATAAGAACCTTAGATTTGCATGCTAGGATCCTAGATCTATATGTTTAAAACCTAGATCTGCATGTTTAAGGCTTAATTTATTTGTTTAAAACCCTAGATCTAAATTATAAGACCTAAAACCTTAGGTTATGACGAGTTTAACAAAGTTCAAACTCGTTTCTAAGCCTTATCCTCAAACCTAAAGCCGATCTACATGTTTTAAACCTCTTAATCATGTTGTTTCAATTTGGCCAAAAATTTTTAACCCCTAAACTTGTTAAAATCAAAAATCCTAAGTTGAAATTTAAGAGTTCTAAAGCCTAAAACCCTCGATCCTTTTGCATATATGCTGATCGTATATTATGCTTTCAAAATCGAGAATCCTAAGTGGTTAAAACCGAAATCTTATGTTGTTTTCGGTTTTGTTCAATTTCAAACCTAAAAGTATAATTAAAACTTGTTTAAAAACATGATCCTATGATCAAAACCTAAAGGATTTTAAAACTAAAATCTCCATCCCTTTGCATAATATGCAATCGCATATGGTATGCATAAAATCGAGATCTCTAAACTATGTCTTTTGCTCGAATTAATTTTTAAAAGATGATCATACTCTTAAAACTCGAAATACCTAGATCTGATTACAAAACATAATCAGATTGCAAAAGGCATGGATTAAAAGCAATGAAATACCTAGATCTGTTTACAAAACATAATCAGATTGCAAAAGGCAATAATTAAAAATCGATGCAAATTGCCTTGTGAATTGCATGTTTTTTTTATTGAAATCTGATTTTGTATTTTGAACTAGTCTAAATTGCATGCTAGAACCTGAAATTAATTTAATCACATGCTAATAATGAATATAGAATTTTTGCATGCTAGGCTCACAAATTTCATGCTTAAAATTGCTTGCTTGATTGATTGAACCGATTGAATGCTTCTAAGGTAAAATTGCATGCTAGATAGATTGGGTGATCACATGTTATAAAATTTAACTAAAACCGGACCAACATGTAATTTGGCTTATTTTGAAATTGAATATTAAAACCGAATTGGATAGTGCATTAAAACTGAATTTGACAATAAATCGGATATTACATGATAAAATCGAATTAGTGACAATTAGAATTGGTTCTCTGAAATTAAACCGGTTGTATGATCTAATAGGTTGCTAGCATAAATTCTATGATGCTTGCTTGATTGATTGATTGTTAGAATTCACATGCTAGGCTTGCATCATATACCGCATGAACATATAGAAATTGCATGCTAGGCCGTAAGGCATGATTAGCCGTGAGGCATGTTTGGTGCATTCAATTTTCCGTGTCCAAAATTAAACCAAAACCAAAACCTAAACCATTGTCCGAATGGCCAATTGAGCACATTACACGATTCAAGAATCTAAATTACATAATTTATGCTTTTCAGATGTCGAAAATCAACAATCTGGATTTTGCTGCCCTTAATGTCTCCGGAGACAACTATCTTCAATGGGCACAAGACATTAAAATCATTCTAAAATCCAAAGGCATCGGTGAATGTATCACCGAAGGTAACGAGGCAAGTGAAAAGGAAAGATACAAAGCTATCTTACTTATCCGCCATCACATTGCTGAAAGCCTGAAAAACCAATATTTAACTATTGAAAACACAATAGACCTGTGGAAAGAATTAAAGAAAAGATATGATCACCAAAAGACGGTGATTTTACCACAGGCTATGTATGACTGGAGGAATCTAAGAATCCAGGACTTCAAGTCCGTGGAAGATTATAACTTAGCCTTATTCGAAATAGTTTCCAAGATGAAACTATGTGGTGAGGAAGTTACAGAAAAGGATATGTTGGAAAAGACCTTCTCTACTTTTCACACAAGTAACGTATCCTTTTAACGTATTCTTAGATTCCTCCAGAAAAGGATATGTTGGAAAAGCCCATATCGCGGTAACAGCAATACCGCGATATGGGCTTTACCACATATGCTGATCTGATAGCATGTTTAATACTCGCTGAAAAGAATAGTGAATTACTAATGAGAAATAGTGAAATGAGACCTCCAGGCTCAACTCCACTACCAGAGGCACACACAGCCGCAGAGGCTAGTAAAGAAACAAACATGACCGTCCAAAACAATAACCATGGCCGTGGTCGTGGCCGCGGCCGGGGACAGGGACGTGGCCGAGGTTTCGGCCGTGGCCGAGGTTTCGACCGTGGCCGAGGTTTCGGCCGTGGCCAAGGCAATCAATTTGGTCGTGGACAATGGAACCAATACGGTCGAGGTTATCAAAATAACTTTAGCCGTGGCGGCTTCCAAGCCATCTTTGGTCGCGGCCGAGGCAGAGGCCGTGACATTTCTTTTAAGCCACAAAATTACGCTCACAAACAAGTTGTACAAGTAAAATCAGTGTGCCATCGCTGTGGATTGGGTAACCATTCGACCAAGACATGCAGGACTCCCAAGCATTTTGTAGATCTCTACCAAGAAAAGTTAAAAGGGAAGAATCCTGAAGCAAATATGGTCTATGAGGATGGCGAAGAAGATTTTGACTATGAAAAAGATTTTGACCACGAAAAAGATGATCTCTTAGACTATGAGACATTAGATTGTTTAAAAGAATAGAGTTGTTTTTCGACATCATTTGTGTTTTATTTGCTTTTGTGCTTTATTTGGGCTTTCTTGGATTCTATGAATTTGTTCCTTGAATTTATTTCTTTGATCCTTTTCTTTGTTGCACCAAACAAAATCATACAAAACAAAATCAAACAAAACCAAAAGAAATCCAAACTTAACAAATAGAATGAAATTTTCAAAAAATTGTCTCTAAAAACGTCATCCAAAATTACTTCATTAATTCTATGATTCTTATTTTAAAGAATGGCGGATGACATGGACATTTGCGTGGTGGACAGTGGATCAAGCCACATGATTTTAAGAAACAAAAGATATTTCGTAAACCTAACACTGAAAAAAGCAAACATTAGCACAATAGCAGGTATAGCCAATCTAATAGAAGGCTATGGTCAACCCTATCTAATTCTGCCTAAGGGTACGCATCTAGAAATAATCGATGCATTATATTCACCCAGCTCTAAAAGAAGCTTACTAAGTTTTAAAGACATAAGAGTAAATGGTTTCCATATTGAGACTAAGGGCGAAGGCAACAAAGAGTTCCTTCAAATCATAGAAAACGCCCAAGGCAAAAAGAAAATCCTAGAAACTATACCTGCACTTTCTACTGGTCTTTACCTTGCCAAGATAAGTATGATTGAGGCTAATGCTGCAGTAAGTAAAATGCTCACCGAAAATTTCAATCTTTGGCACGACCGGTTAGGCCATCCCGGTTCGAACATAATGCAAAAATCAATAATGAATTCAAACGGGCACAATTTGAAAACTAGAAGAGTTATTCCTAAAAATCTCACGTGTGAAGCATGTTCACAAGGGAAGCTCATAATTCGCCCATCACCAGTCAAAGTAACCAAAGTAACAATAAACTTTCTGGAAAGAATACAAGGCGACATCTGTGGACCTATCCACCCACCGTGTGGGACTTTCAGGTATTTCATGGTCCTCATTGATGCGTCCACAAGATGGTCGCATGTATGTCTATTATCAACCCGCAATTTGGCGTTTGCGAGGTTACTAGCTCAAATAATTCGATTAAAAGCCCACTTTCCAGATTTTCCTTTAAAAACTATACGCCTTGATAACGTTGGTGAATTTACGTCCCAAGCATTTGATGTTTCTTGTATGTCCATGGGGGTAAGAGTTGAACATTCTGTGGCACATGTACATACACAAAACGGTCTAGCAGAATCTTTTATAAAACGCATACAACTAATTGCTAGACCATTGCTAATGAGATCAAAACTCCCGGTCTCAGCTTGGGGACACGCAGTATTACATGCAGCAGAACTGATTCACATCAGACCATCTAGTGAGCATAAATATTCCCCATCACAATTAATTTTGGGTCAAGAGCCAGACATATCCCATCTTAAAACATTTGGATGTGCCGTTTATGTACCAATTGCACCACCACAGAGAACTAAGATGGGTCTCCAAAGGAGGATGGGGATATATGTTGGATATGAATCTCCCACAATAATTAAGTACCTTGAGCCAACAACGGGTGATTTATATAAGGCCAGGTACGCAGACTGTCATTTTAATGAATCTACATATCCAACATTAGGGGTAGAAAATAAGCTGGTAAAAGAAATTTCATGGAATCAAACAAATTTAAACTGGCAAGATCCTCAGACTCTAGGATGTGAACTAGAAGTTCAAAAGATAATAAATTTCCAAAAGCTAGCTAATCAATTGCCAGATTCTTTTGCTGACCCGAATAGAGTGACAAAGTCACATATACTAGTTGTAAACGCACCAATTAGAATTGATGTCAAAGAAGGACACAATCAAGTTGCTACTGAGTCTAGAGCACGTTTAAAACGTGGTAGACCTATTGGTTCCAAAGATAAGAATCCTCGGAAAAAGAAAGGTGCTGAAATTATATCCGAGGTAAAGGAAACCACAGACATGAGCGAACCTAAAGTACCAAACACTGAGGCTTGGGACGCCAAGCTTCAAGGTACGGAAGGTCCTGACAATAATGAGATCTCAATGAATTATGTCATGTCTGGAATAAAATGGAACCGTAAGAATGTCGACGTTGATGAAATATTTGCATGCAATGTAGCACTTGAAATCATAGAAAAATGCGAGGATCATTAACCCACGTCCATCATAGAGTGCACTCAACGAAATAATTGGATTCAATGGAAAGAAGCTATATACGTGGAGTTAAACTCTCTAAAGAAAAGAGATGTATTTGGCCCAATAATTAAAATACATGTTGGTGTCAAACCAGTTGGACACAAATGGGTTTTTGTGAGAAAGAGAAATGAAAATGGTGAAATCGTGAGATATAAAGCACGGCTAGTTGCACAAGGATTCTCACAAAGACCAGGAATAGATTATGAGGAGACATACTCCCCTGAGGTGGATGCTACTACATTTCGATACCTAATAAGTCTAGCAATAAAAGAAAATTTAGATTTGAGATTAATGGATGTAGTAACAGCATATTTGTATGGTCCACTGGATAACGAAATTTATATGAAAGTTCCAGAGGGTATTGAGCTGCCAAACACATCAAGTTCTCGAGAATAATGTTGTATAAAGCTAAACAAATCACTTTATGGGCTTAAACAATCTGGGCAAATGTGGTAAAATAGACTAAGCGAGTACTTAGTAAAAGAGGGCTATAAGAATGACCCAATAAGCCCATGTATATTCATCAAGAAATTCGAAAAGGGCTTTGTGATAATTGTTGTTTATGTTGATGATTTAAATATCCTAGGAACCTCTGGAGAAATTTCCCAAACAGTTGAATATCTGAAGAAAGAATTCGAAATGAAAGACTTAGGGAAAACAAATTTTTGTTTGGGTTGAGCACCTGAAAAATGGAATCTTTGTGCATCAAATGGCATATACTGAAAAAGCGCTCAAACGATTTAATATGGACCAAGCTCACCCATTAACAAGCCCAATGGTCGTGAGATCCCTAGGTTTGGACAAAGATCCATTCGGACCAAAAAAAGAAAACGAAAAGGTTCTTGGTCCAGAAGTGCCATATCTAAGTACCATAGGAGCTTTGATGTATCTGGCAAGCCACACTAGGCCAGACATTTGTTTTGTCGTGAATTTGTTATCTAGATTTAGCTCATGTCCAACCCAAAGGCACTGGAACGGAATTAAACATATTCTTCGTTACCTACAAGGAACGGAAGATTTGGATTTATTTTATACTAACCAGCCCAAAGAAGAGTTAATTGGTTTTGCTGATGCAGGTTATCTTCCAGATCCACACAATGCTCGTTCTCAGACAGGATATGTCTTTACACATGGTGGTACTGCTATATCTTGGCGATCTATGAAGCAGACAATAGCGGCTACATCATCTAATCACGCCGAGATCTTGGCTATAAATGAGGCCAGCCGTGAGTGTGTATGGCCGCGGTCCATGACACAGCATATCCGCGCAGATTGCGAAATTGCTGAAGGGAAATTGGCGCCAACCATAATGTACGAAGATAATGCCGCATGCATAGCCCAGCTGAAAGACGGATACATTAAAGGAGATAGGACGAAGCACATCCTGCCAAAGTTCTTCCATACGCATGAGTTGCAGAAAAATGACGAAGTCCAAGTCTTGCAAGTTCGTTCAAGTGATAACTCCGCAGATCTATTCACCAAGTCGCTGCCAACCTCTACGTTCAAGAAACTAATA
>OVAN01001044.1:144-45985 GCA_900406275.1 Anastatica hierochuntica | reverse complement strand
GAGGACATGAGAGATCCACTCGTCGCTTGTTGCGCTGAGGAAACACCCATAGAAGACGATTCTTTATTTTCCCCCAATTTTTCTGAAAATTAGGGTTTGGGGAGCTAGGAGAATCATCTGATTCGGATCAGAATCAAGTGGAGTAACTTCAGATGGGGGATGACTTGCGCCCGCTGTGTCGATATTCTCCATGACGGAACCAGCGGCGATGAGAGCTACCGTCGATTTGAGCTTTTTAGATTTTGTCTCGGTCGCTTTCTCTGTCTCTCTGTTTCTGGATTCTCTCTTTTAGCTTAAATTTTTCCTTGTGGGAAAGTATTTTTAATATTGCATATTAAAATTAATATTATAATTGGTTTGTTTTGCATTTTTTAAAAAAGATAGGATAATTTTTTTGTTGCTGCTTCCATTCTCAATTTTTACATTCAGCTCTCAGCTTCCGCTCTCAGTTGTTTTCAGCTATTCCGCTCTTTTTCACTATGCGGATCGCGGCTTATGTCAATAGTGTGGCACAAGGTTCTCCCATTTTTTCACGTCAATGAAAATAAACAAGGTGAATTAAAGTCCTAACCAAAAACATATTCTATTTTTGTTAATGTGAATCACGAAAAGGGTAAAATTGTCATAATGAACAAGACCTGTATAAAGCAATATCACGCTCGAGTCTTTTCGCCCCACTCTTACTAATTTTCCCATTAGAAAAACTTTCACAAAAATCTTTCGCTCTCTCTTGTCTCTTCTCTTTTCTCTGTTGGGTTCATTTTGGGTGAATTCGTCTCACAAGTCTCTTCGCTCTCTCTCTCTCTCTGGATCTGGAAGATTGATATTCATTTTTTCGGTCTCTGTAAGCTAATCGATTTCCACCTTCTTACTGTTTCTCGTGTTCTCTCTCTGTTTTTTTTTGTTGGGAGTTTGATTCAAAAAAAAAAACTAAATTAGCGGCGAATCTGGTGCAGGATGAGTTTAAATCGTTACTAAATCTGGAAATTTCGAGCTTTTAAGTCCGAACTTGGCGAAAATCTGATAAAATTCAGAGTAAAAAAGACTCTTAAGAATATGTACTTTGTTCAATGCTTTAACATGTTAATCTTCTTCGGCTGTTTAGTGATTTCTCTACCCTTCACGAAGTTTACTGCTTCTTTGTTTGTCATTTCTGGAATTTTGATGAGTTAATTTCCTCTGTCTCTCTCTCTCTGGATTTGAAAACAGTGAATGATCAAAACCTAAAGCTGCAAAGAAGGAGAAAGAAACATCATGCTTTGGTTCACAAATTCTGTTGATGTCTACCGTAAAGTCGTGCGCTTGAATCTCTATTGCCGTGTTATTCTGTAAACCCATCTCCAAATCATCTTCTTCTTGTTCATCATCATCTTGATCTTATTCTTCGACACTTCCTCTGTTTATCTAGTCTCTCTTCAATAATGGGATCTCAACGTTTCTATTTCTTCCATTGTGAACAGTATATGATCAGCTAAACACTTCCTTTGAACCCTCAAAAGCTTTCTTCTTCTTCTTCTTCTTCAAGTCATCTCTTTTCTGGTTGCTTGCTCTGTTCTGTGGAGCAATCTGTAGTTTCGTTTTTTCATTCAAGTGTTTGTGAAAAGTTATGGTAAGCCAATCAGCTGGACAGACAAGATTTCGAACATTGAAGTACGAGAACAACGGAGATTCCAACAAACCAACAATTGTAGTGAGAGTTATTGCTTGCTTTCAACCGATGGATAATTGTCAGGTTTGTTGCCGCAGATAGTTTATGCTCTCTTTCGTCACTCTTTCAGTTCATTAGTCTTCTCTTCTCTAACGCTATTTGTCTCTGTATGTTTCCACTTTCAGGCTGAATACTTTAGACATCTACTCAAACCAGTGACGTAGTTTGGTTTTTCGAGTTCGTGTTTGTATTCTCCGAGCTGCCATTTCTTCATTTTGTCTTCTACTTTCTTCTACTATTGTTTAAAGAAATAAACTGAAGTTTGCGCTCAACACACTTGAGCAATCACCTTCGACAATCGGTATGCTAATCGAACTTTCTTTTTTTCACTTTCACTTAATGTTGGTTATGTTTGTGAACTGTGGCTTTCTTGAGTTGGTTTTGCAAGAATCTCACTCATAGCTTTGTAAAATTATTCGTCCCCTTTGCTTTTTTTCGCGCAGTATTGTGTTCCTTTAAAGCTCCCTTGGTTAGACTGCAAGAGCATGCCTCTTGATACCAGGCAACAGAAATGGTTGCCATTTGGCTTAAATCCTCAGGACATAGCTACCGGGTCTTCCCCTCCTCATATTCCTTTCCCGGAACTCGGTAGAGTATACGCACCCGAGTGTCAACTTCCCTGTTTACAGCTACCGTTCCCAACCTTATTGTTCAATTCTGAGCAGTCTAGTGGAAAACAAGTTTCGTGTTTGAACGGGCAACCTAGCTGCGCTGCTGCTCCAGAGGGAGGAATCAAGTCTTCTCGGAAAAGATTTCTAGTATTCGATCAGTCAGGAAATCAGACTCGCTTATTACAGTGTGGATTTCCACTGCGGTTTCCTTCTTCTGTTGTGGCAGAGCCAGGGGAAATTCTCAGCTCTCTAAACCCAGAGAAGGGGTCAAGTAAAGATCACGCCATCCCAGGAAAGATATTTCTCCGTGAAGATCATGTTGAGAACAGTTATAGTGGCGAAGAAGAGTCAGAAATGCACGAAGACACTGAGGAAATCAACGCACTGTTGTATTCTGATGATGATTGCGAGAGTGATGATGATGATGATGATGATGATGATGATGATGACGATGAAGTGATGAGCACTGGTCATTCTCCTTACCTAGTTGAGCAACAAGCGTGCAACAAAACAACAGAAGAAGTGGATGAAACTGAAAGCAGTGACCATGGTCCACATCGTAAAAGACAGAAGCTGCTAGACTATTCACACAGAGAGTCATCACCATCTTTTGTGTGGACCAAGAGTTTCACTAAACTCCAAGACATATCAGATGCAAAAGCTCCTGAATCCAACATCTCAAGCAAACAAGAAACAGGCTCTGGTCTGAGCGATGAGCTGTCAAGAAGAAGAGACAAGATCCAAACCGCTCTGAGAATCCTGGAGAGTGTAGTTCCAGGGGTAAAAGGAAAAGAAGCTCTTTTAGTAGTAGATGAAGCCATTGATTACCTCAAGTTGCTGAAGCGAAACTTAAACACTAACAACCATTGGTGAAAACACTTTTTGCTTTTCTCCATTGATGATAAGCATGATGTTTGGTTGGTTAAAGAAAAGACAAGAGACAAAAGGATAATCAGTGAGGTAAAAGGACTGAAGATTCTCTCATTAACGTGCGTTTGAAACAATGAGGACACGCGCCTGATGACCTAGTAGGGACCGTACTATCCACTCTTCAACTAGCTGGATCAATAGTGTTTCTCTGCTGTTGGATTTGGCATGCTCACAACAATGAATAAAACAAAAGTCACTTTCTTCTTTGATTGGAGTGAAAGAAAAAGCAAAGTCTCCTTTCCTTTTCTTTCCTATTAATAAGTCATATAAAATATCTATGTGAAGGTGGTGTTTGGTATTGTTGTGGTGGTGGATGGAGAAAATTCATAAAGGTTAAAATTGAATTAAAAAAGATATTTGGAGTAGTTGTGTGTGGGACTTGTGGAATTGAAATCTCTGGCATGTACTCCACTTTGATTAGGTAAAATCTTTGTTGCTTACTCTTTCTTTGGTTTCATTATTACTCTTCTGTTGCTTATTTTGTAAAATAGCATCAAAGTAATTTGAAGGTCAAAGTTTGAATTCCAATCTATACATACACATGTAACAAGAATCAAAATTATTAATCAGTTGGGAGATTTAATCATGAACCCAATAATCAAAACCTTTTCTTTTAGGGTTTTAACTTAAAAGAGTAGTAAAAAAGACAGCTTGATGAACACAGGGGATGGTTCAATATATGATGATACTCTTTTTCTTTCTAACTCAATAGTTTTCGGAGTCGCTTCTCAGCACCCTTTGCCGTCTTGTTGTGGGGTTCAAGGACCAATGCGTGTCTGAAATCTGCAGAGATTATATAGTTTAAATCTCTCTGTAGTTGACTACCGAGCTCGCTTTTATGCAATCAACAATCTTTTAACATTCAGAACCTTAAAAGTTGGTACTGTTACTGTTTACGAGTCAAGAAGAGCAAGTCTTCCAAATAAATGTTGAATTTCTAATAAAAATCCAAGAGTCTGAGATAAGATTTTAGTTACCTGCAGCAGCTTCTTTGTACCGTACAAGTGATTCTCTAGCAGTCCCTCTCCTCAAATATGCCTTTACGTTCTGTAGAAACCAATAACTATAAGAATCAAAACTTCAAACAGCTATCAAGAATTACGCAGAAACGAGCCTACATGACAGTACAAATGCAGTATTCTGATACATATATTCCTTCTGTTACTAGTATAACTCTACCTCACAAATTCATGAAAAAAGTTTCGATCTAGCGCAAGTGACATGGAAAAAGAGCCATGTAAAATGTATTGGAGAATTAAGAAAAGGTTAGGTAATAATCAACTCTGCACCTTCTTATCTATCAATACAGCCTCGGTACAATCTTCTTCAGCTTTTTGGAAGCTATAAACAAAATCTCAGATCAGAAGAGCATATTTAGTTAATTAAATTTAGATCATAGTGAAAGATATTACCAGCCAAGTTCCAAGTACGCTGCAGCTCTATTGCAAAAATAAGTAGCATTTGCTCCATTCAATTTGATAGCTTCAGTATAACAACTTACTGCCTTGTTCCATTGCCGCTCCTTGTAAGCAGCATTCCCCTGGAATTACATTTATCCACCGCAACTTTCCTTAGAAATAGATCAATCCAACTCCAACAGAATATGGATCACAACCAAAAAGACTATTCAAGAAAGCACAAAAGAGACGAACTTTTTCCTTCATAACTTCCGAAGCCTCCATATTACCATTGGAGTCGGTCGGTGGAGCTAAGCTGGACGCAATATCGGCTTGGTCCTGAAGGGATGCATATACATCGAGAATTGTATCGAGAAGGAATTTATCGCCTCCATAGCAAGTAAGAAATGACACGGATATTGGACGATCACCATGTTTCCCTAAAGGAATTGTAACCTGTAGAATATACATACAGATTTATGATATTACTCAAGTCTCAAGAATCAAGAGTAACTGAGAGTAAACAAGATAGTTCTCCAACCATTAAAGGGGAGAAAGACGAAACGGAAATATACCTGACAACACCCGGACAGGCTAGCAATGCTCGCAAGTGCATAATTTCGATCAAGAAACTCATTCAAAGAGTTCTTGTTTTTGGTGTTAAGCTTCGGCGGGGAATCGGCAACTGTGGGGATCACTAGAATTCCATCTTCCTAGTAATAAGATACGGATATCGGAGTTAAGCTTACAACTGTGGGGATCAAGACACTGATGTTATGGCATTAAGAAAATTTACAACTTCTGAAATGGAAGGATACCTTTAGAAGGCTTTGAATGGTGGCCCGCATCTCAGTTTTCACTCTGTAGAGGGACTTAATGCTTTCGTGCCTGCTCTTCAGAGCTCCAACAACATCATTGGAGAACCTTGGCCCAAGAAACGATTTGCATGTTTTCGACCATTCTTCATGATTTGTTTTGAACTCATGCCTGGTTGAAAGGAAAACTGTTTTTCTTCAATAAATGCAAGTAACACAATTTAAGAAGAAAACTAGTTACCTATGATAGCAATCTTCTATTGTACCAGTGAAAGGGAGCGAGAGAGCAAAAATAGTATTAAAGTGGTGCAAAGCTCAGGTAAAAACATGAATTTAGAAAAAGACCAAACTTCTTAAATACCTTTGTATTGATAACATCACAGATGAAAGAGCCTTCAAAGTCGATGCTGAATTTTGCGATTTTCCAGATTGCTCACAAAATTCCACAAGACTTGGTACATTTGAAGCAACATGTTTACCAACGTTAATGTGTTTTGGAGTATGGTCTGCGCGAGCCAGTGGTTAAGGGACATAAGATATGAATCTATAGGAGGGTATAGAGAAGGAAGCAATAATAAATTAATAATGAAAACTTACAGCCAGATAGATTTTCGACTGCCTTTCTAATAACATGCACCGACTTTTGCTTAGGAATGTCAGAGAGCTCGAATAAATCATCAGCGAAGATTAATGATCTTTGCCTTCTATGTGTCACTGCACTTAGATTAAGTAAGGCATGCCCAACTTTACATAAAACCGATGGGTCACGGGCAAACCATCCTACGGAATCAATCAAAAGAAAATTCATCAGGAAGGCAAGGTGTGTACTGAAACTACAGAGAAGGAAAGCGATTTGACAGGGACACAGCTTATTTGTATGATCCTATATAAAAACTTCCGATTTATGAATGTAATAGTTTTGCTAAAACATTGTTAGAAAAAGGGAAAAAAGAATGCAACTTACCAACAGTATCAAGGCTCTGGGAATTGGGCAAAACTCCGACTGAAGAAACAGTCCCCTGAGATGGTCGGAAACCGAGAATACCACAAAATGATGCTGGGATTCTAACACCACCCGTGGTATCGATCCCTGCAAAAGAAGTATGTGTAAGCCAAAAACAAATACTATTGGTAACCACATGTAGATCGAAAAACACATTGCCAAGAGACCCAAAAAAGAAGAAGAAGATATTTAACAATACCAAGTGCAAAGTCAACGAGTTCAGCCGCAACAGAAACTGCTGAGCCACTGGAACAACCTCCAGGAACATAAGATTTCATCAATGGATTAATAGGAGTGCCATAGTGCTTGTTTTCTCCACTAATCCTGTAAGAAAAATCACATTCAAAAACTCAAATGCTTTCTAAATCAGAACCCATTTCATGGGAGAAATTTAAGATTGGAGAAATACCCAAAACCCATCTCCTCCATGATTGTCTTGGCAACACAAGTAGCTCCATTTTTCAAGAGTGTAGTCACAACCACAGCAGTTTTCTCAGCAGCTTCATGAGTCTTCTTCCACAGTGGACTACCAAATCCTGTGATATAATCCTTAACATCGAACCTGTTCAAAACCCATAGCCCCCAAAAAAAAAAGTTCTTTACTTCATAGCATATGACTTAGCCTAAGCAAATCAAAAAATTCAAAAACTTAAAGGCGAGATCATTCGATTCGATATTTGGAAGAAATTGAGAGAGGGACATACGCGTCGGAGATGGAGAAGGTAAGACCGGAGAGAGATTGTTTAGCGGCAGGAGGAGGCGGAGGAGGAAAAGGAAGAAGCTCGAAGCGATCTAAGAAAGCACCAAAGTCTTCTTCTCTAAGGGCTTTGATCCGTCGCTTACGAGTCTCCGTCAGAATCACGATTCCGGCCACCGTGACGCCGATCACAACCCATACCTTTGGATTCGAAGCATTGCTTTGAATCAAAGTCAAAGCATTCGACATGACGCGACCTGACGGAAGGAGAGAGAGATAGTGAAAAGGGTTCAAGGAGGGTTTAAGAGAGATGTAGAAGAAGAGCAGAAAATGCTAAAGTGCGCAGGGTGTATATTAACTTTATGCTTAAACCATTTTTTTATTACGCGTGGGGACTCGGTAAGCCGCGAATCTTCTCTTCGAGTCATTATTTGGTAATCATAATTAGTCTACGAAATTGATTTAGAAAAAAAAAAAAAATCCCATAAAAATTAGGGAGACTTACAAAAATACACCTTTGTATTGTCTGTTTTTCAAAAAATCCCCTGCATGAAAAAATTTTATTTTTACACCTCATTTTTTAATAAAGAAGACCATTATACCCCTAGACTAAAAGAAACCCTAAACGTTAAACCCTAAACCATAATTCCTAAACTTTAAACCCTAATAGCTAAACCCTAAACTCTACTCACTAAATCTTAAACCCTAAACTCTAATAATTAAACCCTAAACCCTAAGTCTTAAACCCTAAGCCCTAAACCTTAAACCCTAACAGTTAAACCCTAAACCCTAAACCATAATCCCTAAACCTTAAACTCTATTAGGGTTTATTTCTTAAAAGATAAAAAGGACATTTTTGACTTTTGTGCAAATAGGAGGTGTATATTTGAGAACCATTAAAAGACAGGTGTAAATGTAAAATTTCTTTTCCTTTTAAGTGTATTTCTGTAAATTAATCTAAAAATTATCTAAATTTGAAAATTTTTCAGTTCTACATTAAACTTTCAAAGTGACAATTTTAACAATTTAATCTTCAAAAGTGGCTAAATTGTGCGCGTTGACCGTTGACTTAACGATTCCGTTAAATATACTAACGGAACCGCTGACGTGACACTAAAATAATATTATTTAAATCAATTTAAACAATTAATTTAGTAATTGTTTTAAAAAATTTGTAATAATTGATTTTAAATTCATAAAAATATTGAAAAATATTGGAAAACTTATTTAAATTATGAAAATAACTCTTAAAAAGTTAAAATTTATAAATAAAATTTAAAAATAAACTAAACTTTGAAAAATATTTATAAATGAAAAACTCAAAAGCAAATGATTAAAACTATTGGAAAACTCAAAAAATTATGAAAACAAAAAAAATTAAATTTTGTATTAAAATATTAAAAGATTAATTTACAGAAATACACTTAAAAGGAAAAGAAATTTTACATTTACACCTGTCTTTTAATGGTTCTCAAATATACACCTCCTATTTGCACAAAAGTCAAAAATGCTCTTTTTATCTTTTAAGAAATAAACCCTAATAGGGTTTAAGGTTTAGGGATTATGGTTTAGGGTTTATGGTTTAACTGTTAGGGTTTAAGGTTTAGGGCTTAGGGTTTAAAGCTTAAGGCTTAGGGTTTAGGGTTTAATTATTAGGGTTTAGGGTTTAGGGTTTAAGGTTTAATGATTAGGGTTTAGGGTTTAGCTATTAGGGTTTAAAGTTTAGGAATTATGATTTAGGGTTTAGGGTTTAACGTTTAGGGTTTTTTTTAGTCTAGGGGTATAATGGTCTTTTTCATTAAAAAGGGAGGTGTAAAAATAAAAAAATTTCAAGCAGGGGTATTTTTAAAAAACAGACAATACAAAGGTGTATTTTGTAAGTCTCTCATATTAAAATGAGGTTGTCGAAAAATATTAGAAAAATATAAGAAATAATTAAATTTGAGTTAATATAAATAATTTTTTAAACTAAGAAATTAAAAATAAGTAAAATAAGAAAAAACGAAAAAATGAAAAACTAATAATATAAAAAGCTAATAAAAATTTGTTTCTAGATTTTAAATAATTGATATTTAATTAGTTTTAATTGGTATGAAGTCGCTCATAGTCTTCGATATTTCAATCTTAGCCAATAAGAACATATTGGTATTGTTGAGAAGAAATTTTATACCTCTGAGACCATGTCAGCTTCAATCTCCGACATAAACTGTTGGTAGAAGGAGCCAGTGAAACCGTTTGGTCCTAATGCACGAGTAGGTCCAATATCGAAAACAATCCTCTAGATTTCTTCCTCTGTAACTGTCTTGTGAGTTCTTGGTTCATCGTATCGGTAATTCTCTTTTCCAAAACATTGCCAAGTGTCATGTCTTGATCGTAGCTAGTAGAGGTTGTAAATAGGTTAGTAAAGAATTTCTCTGCGAAGTTCCCAACCTCAGCATCACCTCTGTAAATTCTCCCTTCATAATCCTCAATATCCAAAATTTGATTCCTTGCTAACCGTGATTTAGAGCTTGCAAAGAAAATTTTTGTGTTTCGATTGCCTTGAGTTAGCCACAGATTTCTACTCTTCAGCCGTTGGTACTTTTTTCATCCTTCTAAGCTTTGTTCAACTTTGTTTATATGTGAAACCTCTGTGGAACTCATCAATCCTTGATTGTAAATGTGGTATAGTTTTTTCTTGTAGTAAGTTATCCTGACCACTGCATTTGTTCTGTTTTTTCTTCGCCAATGAGATATTGTCCCTCGACAGGTTTGTAGCTTATCCGAGAGAGATTGATTTCTCGTGTTGGAGTTGAGCCAAGTATTAGTAACTAGTTTTCTAAAATCTTCGTTTGTAGCAAAGCAATTATCATTGTGAAACTGGAAACGTCTGGATTCCACTATCTTTGACATACTAGTGATCAGAGGTCGGTGTTCAGAATCTTCAAAGGGTAGGAGTTCAGGTTGAGCAAAAGGATAATCAGCTAACCATTCAGAATTTCCCATCACTCTATCAAGACAAAATTTAACAGTATGTGCATGTCTCTTCCCAGTCCAGGAAAATCTATCATCAACACTTTTCAAATCATGAAAATCGCAAGTGGCAATCATTATATGAAAATCCTGGAAACAATTCTCAAATCTTGTTGGCCCTCCTTTCTTCTCAGAATTGGATACGATTTCATTAAAGTCTCATGGTACTAACCACATCCAATTATGGTTGTGGCCATTCTTTCAAGTCTTTCCCAAAGGTAGTTTCTCATTTTAACTTTTGGATGCATGTATACAAAAGATAAGTAGAAAGAATTTCCAAACAAGTACGTATTTCTTCCAAAGTAAAGTTGTACCACCACCTACACCTATTGGAGGCACCGTGAAAGCGATGTCATAACCCATATCGCAACAAAGGTCTCTGATATACTCACCTTCTATTTGGTTTCGGAAAGGTATATGATGTCCATGAGATACTTTTTGTAAATCTCCTTAAGGTGTCGAACTGTAAGGTCAATGTCTAAATATTGACAATTTCAACATGCTGTAATCATGGCAACGATGGGGTTTAGGGCCCACCGTGCCTTCGTCATCATCTTCATCCTCGTTAACACCATTATCTTTCCATGCATCAAACATTTTGACCCTCCTTTGCTGATCACTCAAGATACTCTCAACAAACTTCCTTTTCCTCTTTGCTTTCTCTGCATCACCATTCGTCTCTGAGTAGGTAGCATATAGATGCATTGCATCCAACAAGAGCATCCCCGTAATCTTCTACGCCCGTAATTTTTTCACTCTCATTCAACACCCTATCAGCATCGGAGACCATACGTGAAAAATCAGTGGGAATGGGAATTTAGTCTAATGGAGGTAAAGCAAAATTTCTTTGCATATCTACTGTCGCTGTGTCATTAACATCATCATGAAGTTTCAATGCTAAATCAATAAGCTCTTCCCTGACTTCCTCGACTTCATACATAACTCCATGAGGGCCTGGATTGCCATCAGGAAAACCATTCTTGTCCTCAGAGCCTATCTCCCGGATTTGCTTGGTGAGGATTCTCATCATCATCATTGTCATCATATGGACATGCTCCATCGCCTCCGTTTTGGATCGAACGACTCCCATGATCAGGAGTCATGAAGTCGCATATGTCACAAAAACCTCGAAATCGTTCATAGCAGAGGCATAGCAGAGTGTTGACCCTCATAGTGAACTGGAAGTAGCGATTAAAGCGTAAAGGCTCATTAACGTCCCTAATGATTTGGACCCTTACGTACTCAACTCTAATTACCAAGATTGGATATAATTAAACTTCATAAGTTGTCCCAAAGCACGACCAATGTGAGCAATAACATCTTGGTTGGTGAATTGAAAGGGGATGCCTCAAATTTATATGCAGAAAGGGATAAAGTTCATCATCAGAGGGTTAAGGAAAGGGGACCATCGTTCCATGATTAGCATACGACCCACAAAAGACCATGAACCTCGACGAAGAACTGCCAACATCGATTCCTCTGAGGGGGAAAACGATTTGAAACTGGTATTGGTCAACGATTCTCTTGTAAACCACACCATCAAGACCCCATAACCTGAGAAAAATGGAAATTATTGATCTTAGATTCTGGTGACGAGGTATGACCTGTCTGTCAATGATGACATAGCGGTTTTCTATTGTCGCTTGCATTACCACTTCCGCCGGAAGGGCGATTGATTTTTCCTCAACGCCTAAGTTGAGATCATGGATCTGACGATAAAAGTTATCATCCATTGTTTCAAAAATTGGGAGAAGAAGATGTAAATAGTAGTTTGGATTTGAGAAAATGTTGAAATGTTGATTAAAAATCTTCCCCAAATTGTAATTCTTATAAAGGAGAGACGAGAACATGAGTTCCATGAAAATAGCATCACGATTCCACAGAACATGCATCGTGGGAAAAGGAACCAAATCGTGGACCCAAGTTTGAGAAACTGCTTCCATGCCGGAGATAAATGCCTCTGCTGCCGGAACGACGAGTATATACATAGAGAAAATTGTCTTTAAATCGCTTAATCAATCGTCCTTTGTATTATTATCTTTTTTGTAATTACGTATTTTTAAAAAATTAGTTTAATTTTTAAACAAGTCTCCTAAGCAGAATATAACAATTTAAACAAAGAAAAAACTAAAATAAAACCTTTTTCTTGATAATATAAAAAACGAGAGATATTTCAGTTACCTCTAGAACTTTTTTTTGATAAGCTTCCATATTCTATTGCCTTACCCATCAATAAAAAAAATTTCCTCAATTTAAATCTAAATTTCAATTTTTTTCCTCGTTTTTTTCTAATTTAAATGGCATATTGGGCAGATAAAGTGGCATGCTAATTAGGATTGAGCATTACGGGTAACGGATCGGGTAAATACGGAAAAAGGATGGGTAAAGGTAATATGAATATCCGAAATCATTACCCGAAACAACCCGTAATAATAAAGGCGAGGTAATGATGGGTAAGGGCCGGGTAGGTAAAATCAATATTTGTATAATACCCTAACTCGTATTATATTAAAAAGAACTTGTTTAATTATTGTTATTAAACCGTTAAAATAATATAATAAAAAACATTTATAAATTAAAAATTAAAGTTACACTGAACATAAAAATAATATTCAATAACATCTTTATTGGTTTTAAATTTTTTCTAAAATTAACATTTTGTTTTGACAAAAAATGTTAAACTAACTAGTTAAATATTACTAATATTACTAAATTTATAGATCATTTTTAATTTTTAGTTATGTGAACAGGTAATATGAATATCCATATGATTACCCTTACCCGTCTAAAGAAAATTTCTCCACCCAAACGGATAATTAGTATTACCCATACTCGACCCTTACCCGCTAATTCAGGTCAAATATAGGACGGATCGGGTTACCTGACCCAAAATGCACAGGCCTAATGCTAATACAAAACCTTCTTGATGAATTTGGTTAGTTACGAACCCATTTCTTAAACTTTTTCACTTTCTTTAATCTATCGTTCTTCAAAGATAAAACAGATATTTCAGTTTGTTTTTCTCAAACTATACTTTTGTAGACACTTATTTCAAAATCGGACAATCCATTTTGGAATGTCATCTTAATATATAGTGTGGTTGTTAGAAAAGAGCATGTCAATCCGGATTTAATCTAATAATGTAGCTTAATAACACCATAACCATTGTCCCACTCTTCTAAGCTTAATCTATAGAAACATGTTTGAATTATCTGATTGTTTTTATCTAGTCTACTAGACTTGAGAGGTGAACCGTACACGATATATGCCTCTACTAAGAATGCTCTGTAGCTATATAATAAGTGGTAAAAAGAGACTCAGATTCTTCACAAACAATGCAGAAACATCAAACCGAAACTTACGAATTTTATGGACACGATAAGAAAAACTAATGATCAGAAAGAAGAAAAGATAAAGAGCTCAAACCATGTATGTCATACCGACCTGCATCAGATGCGTCTGCGGTACACTCAAATTCGCGATCCCTCTTCTGCAGTTTCTCCTCAGGAATGCGTAAAAGTAGTTTATGACCAACTTCTTTAGGAACCATGAGTCTTTTCTTGCTCTTATATCACCATGTCCAAGTAGATACACCACCCCTGATTCTTTCGCTTTGTGTATGAACGATAACTCTCTCTCCAGGCTTTGCTCGGCTTCAGATACAGACGAGTCAGATGATGCGTCAAAGGGATTGTTGTGGTTTGTGTGATCAGACGAAATGTTCATTTCCATGATTGGTTTGTTTAAGTCTCTGTACTCGGAGAGAAGAGGAACACCCATCGAGTACATGCTTCCGTTAGGGCCAATAACGAATCTAGAACCTGAGAAATCATCATCTGAGTCTGAATCTTCGTTTCCGTCGCTCTCCAGGGAACGTTCTTGAGCTTCTCTTCGGATGAACTTCTCGAGGCTCTCAATCAGTAGTTGCTCAAATACTTGGTGGTTCTCCTTTCTGGCATCCTTATAACCATACCTTCATTGCATATACACAAATGGTGTTTATTGATCTCTACGTATAGTCACATCTAAGGCTTCGAACCACAAATATTTCAGCAGTGAAAGTAAAATAAAAATACCGACCTGGCAATGCAACGGAACAAGTGGTAGCTTTTGGTGCAGACGCGTCTGAAGAGGAATCTCTCATTCTGGGGTACAACGGGAACCGGAACATATTTTATGCAAACAAAAATGACCATGGAATGGATTGCAGGAAGGGTTGTTAGAAAATGGCCAAATATCGCCGGTACTCCCTTCACTAACTCATTGTACAGCAAGCCAATGCCAGGAGCTCTTATTGTCCCCAGGTTGCATCCGAGTTCTCTCATCAAATCCATTGACAGCTTTTGTTGGACCTCTGTTTCATACCTGAGCTTACTTCCATAGTTCCAAACATACATTATACCAAACATGACTACGGCAAAAACCAATATTATCCAGCTTCCATCTCCAACACTCGCTATAACCGACGAGAAAAAAACTAATTCCACTCCAAGAAAAACAATCAGAAAGGCAATGACGATTATGATATTGATCTGCCATATAAGAAGCATGATTAACGTCACTAGAATTGTTGTTGCCATCATCACCCCAAGCTCAGCCATCCCTGGGAAATTGGAAAAAAAATCAAACAAGGAGAAGTATATCATACCACTGAAGTTAGAAAAAAGAGAGAGCACAACTATTACCATACGCATTTCCAATCTCGTCGATACTTGAGATTGAGCAGACAACGACCAGGCAAACAGCAAGCAGGAACCAGTTTAGGACAGGTATATATATCTGGCCCATAAATTTCCGAGAGGTGTGGATGATTTTGAGACGAGGGAAACAGCCCAGAGCTGTTGACTGTTTAATACATGAAAACGTTGCAGTCGTCATTGTGCGACTGGCAATCAGAGCTGCAATGTTAGCTATGAAAAGAACAGGCCAGAATGCAGCACCTGCAGAACAGTTTGATGAATCAATAACTAATGCTAGTATCAAATAAAGTCACGAACCCGCACCGCGAAAAGAGCCACCGCAGAAGTATCAAAATGGTTTTGTTTGCGAAAGAGGCATGGATATTACTGACTGAAGGAAGTAATTGAACTTTACCTGGAACAGATGAAAAGAAAGCTTGACTAGCATCTGCATGATTCTCCATCAGGTATGCAGCTTGTCCCATATATCCCAACGTGAGGCATGGCAAGACGAGACACACAAATGTAAGCTGCAGAAAGTCACTACGAAATAAATTAAAGCTGCAGAAAATTAGAGCAAAAATAGTGAACAAAAAAAAGGTAAACATCAGCCGCCAAATCTCATTCGACTCGTCATTTACCTGGACTGATCGAACAGAAAAGTAGCAAAGGTCTGCAAATAATGCCTCTGACCCTGAAAGATTAAAATTATATAACATGAACAATCAACAAAGGAAGCATTACGATATCAGGCGGGAGTAATAAGGGCTTAATCCGTTCTGTTAACCTTTGCTACAAGAGTAATCTAGTTCATTTTCTGGTGAGTTTTAGCCATCTAGCAAAATTGAGAAAATTACCTGTCGCACAGAGAATGCAACCGCCAAGTGCATACCACGCATTTATAGAGTTCCTCTTGAAGAAGTAATAGATGTGGATAGGGTTGAATGCTCTGTAAACATTGCTATCGTATTTGACCAGATTGTAAATTCCAATACCAGCAAGACAACAGAACCATAAAAGTAAGGCAGGACCTACTACCAATCCCATCTTACTCGTCCCATACTTTTGTAGACTAAACAGGATCACCAAAAATGCAACTGAAATCATTACCACCTGATCTGCAAAGAAGAAACAAGAGATAGTTGAACAATAGCAAAGAATAAACAGCCAGCACTGAACAGCTTTGAAGTTAATTACACTATCATCATTACCTTGCTCAACTGCATCAACTCCGACCTTAAGTCCACCAACAGCTGACATTACTGCATTATGCAAATCAAGTGATTCAGATATGTTCATACGGTAGTAGCAACCCGCCTCTTCAAATCAACAAGGTAATGGCTTATGAACATGCTTAGGAGAGGTTATATAAGAACCTGACATTGCAGGAGTAACAACCCCATCAGCAATCACCATGGAAGTTCCAGCAAGAACTAGCACGAGGAGAAGTTTCTTCAGAATTAATGAAGTCTCCAGTTTTTCTTTTAGTTTCAATGATCTCTCAAGCTCAGGGCAAGGAACCTTCAGTCTAAAACTTGAAATCCGGGTGTCTGAGCGAAGTTGATTTGGAATAAGACTAATCTTGGCATGACGAGAGATCAATGAGTATAAGGCAAAAGTCCCACCTGAAATATCATAAGTAACCAAAACAGTTGGTACTGTGCGTACCGAAAAGATTCAAAGGAAGACTCTAATTAGGAGATCAGAATATCTTAAAGCATACCTTCACCATCATCATTTGCCCATAGCACAACAAGAACATATTTAATAAGGGGGATCAAAAGTAAAGTGTATAACACTAGTGACAATGCTCCAATAACATCTTCTTTTTCTTGGACAGGTGATTTACTGAACATTACACTGAACGTATACAAAGGACTGGTTCCTACATCTCCAAAGACAACCCCTAGTGTCTGGAATGCAAGCAACACTCTCCTCCCAACCGTCAAGTCCTAGCAAAGTAAAAACACCCAAAGAGAAGTGCGGTTAAACTATGTCAAGAAAACTTGAAAATGGCTCATAAAAACAAGTCATAGATCATCCATCATTCTTTATCTGCACAACTTGCAACAAACTAAAGTAGTAGCTTCAAGCAGAAAACTCTTTCATAAATCATCAATAAGACAACTCAAGCCACTGGGCCATGATAAACTTCAGAATTTAGATAACGTATAGTCACCGATCTTAGACAATCGATCGCTTAGAAGTTGGAAGTTACCATCTCAGAACACAACCACATCAGTAAGGAAAACAGATCAAAACAACATCCCCGAATAATATATTTTCACGAGCCTATCTCAATCACAGCAACTTAGGAAAATCGGATACTAACTTATCATAAAGCATTTCTGAATCCTGTTTCTAGTTGATAAATCTTTACATCACTAGAACAATTTACAACTAAACTCTTCCAAGATCGTCATCAATCACCTCGTAATCGTTCCTTGGAGCACCAGGAACTTCAAGAGCTTCCACGTCGAAAGAGTCAACACGCGGACCAGTACGGATCAGACGATGCTCAGGCATCTCGTCTTCATCAGATTCAAGTCCAGTGCCGTCGAATCCATCGTTATCATCGTCAACACCGATCTCGGAATCATCATCATCTTGAGTAACCCATCGAGACTCGATAGAGTCCATGGATGCCAAATCTCCAATGCCACCACCTGAGCTACCGATCTCTTCCTTTTCAGAACCATCTAAGCTGCTATCCTCCGCCATTTTCAGAACACTTTCGACTAGAATCGATGCTGAAATAAGTTCGAAGAGCTCTGAGACGAAGATTTGAGAGATCTATGCAAACATGTGAGAGATTCGCAGGATCAAATGAGAAGAATCGAAGTAGCAGAGTTTCGCATCGGAGGAATCCGATCAAAATTTCTCTCGGGTGCAAAGCGAGTTCTCGACGGAATGTCTCAATCTCTCTGATTTACCGGTTGCTGCTGATGCTTAACCGGTCTAATACAAAGGTTGGAAGTTGAAGATTGTACCGGATTAAATCAGAAAGAACCTATACAGTAGCTTTTGCTGCCTTGACTTTGAACTAATGTTTGCTTTAGGGCATCTCTAACATAAAACTCTATTTTTTCATCCAAAATGGACTAATTTCATAATGGAATTTTACTCAAACCCTGTTCCATTTTACTCCATTTTGGAGTAAAAAGTAGAGTAATAAACAAACAAAAATGTATTACTCAATTTATAGAGTAAACCATCTTTATACTCTATCATGGAGTGGAAAATGGAGTGTAGCTGGAGCATTTCTTACTCCAAATTACATTTTACTCCATTATGGGGTAAGAAATAGAGTGGGGTTAGAGATGGTCTTAAGCATCATTCGGATCTCGGGTTCGGAACGATTCTGGTTTCGGTTTTTCAGATGCATATTAAAATTCAGATTGGATTCCGTTTATTCGAGTTCAGATCCGGTTTAATAAGTTATTATAAACCTGAGTATACTCGAAAATAATTCGAGTTCAATTCGAATTTCGAATTTTTTACTTGAAGTAACCAAGAAACCGAAACCCGAACCGAGCTCAAATTACTTTTGACCTAATACTTAAATAACAAAATACGACAATCGAGAAAAACAAACTCCCAAATTTCAAATATCAATCCAAAGATTCCAAATTTGAAGTAAGAAAGTGAAAAGTAGAATTACAGGAGGTTCAGAGCCCGTGGGCCCCTAATTCCCCCAGGGTGGGATCAGACCAAGTAAGATACTCGTTTTTGGTGAGCCAACCCCTCCCAACGCAGCTCAAACCCGTGAGCTCCTCTTTTAATAGAGGGACTTTTATCACTGTGTCAACACTTCGTTGGTGAAAAATGTAGAGTTTTAAAACAAGTAAAAAAGTAAAATTGCAAGATACAAGTTACAACTTCAAGTCTATAAGAAAGTAAAGTCTAAACAGAAACTGAAGGAAGCACTATTTCATAAGCAAGCATGAACTTCAAAGCTCAAAACAAATCATCATTGCACCAACTCACGTTCGTTTAAAATTCCTCCAAATACAAACTACAAAAACATAAGTATATACATGATGAAAGAATTATAAACTTTGGGAAAGACATAATAAAGCATAGAAAACAAATGACTTACTGAAATCCACAAAAGCATAACCGGTACAACAAAAAACATTAGATAGACATTTGTTATCTTTTATACTTCATCATGGAAAAATGTTTGTACTCTCAAAGACTCAAACTCTGTAAAAGTAAAAAAAACATAATGTCAGATTACATAATAACGAATATACAGACATAATGAAAGAACAAAGTAAACATGTTAATAAACCTCATTGAAGTCCATCTAGCATTTCTAGTTTTACTACTATTTGTTCATTTGTCAATGCAGTTTCACACATCCTGATGTCACCCTTCATCCACTACTCTATACACATCAAAATCTCTATCATATAGTGAGTTAAGCAACTTCAATGTGGCTATAATATCCTCCTAGTCATGCTAAAAGCACTCTCTGAAACCACATATGACACTTGCATTGCAAGGAGTTCTCTAGCCATTTCTGCTAACACTAGATACTTCACCTTATTCACTTTCCACCAAGAGAGTACATTGTACTCGATTCCTAACATAATTTTTGGATTCACTACTGGTTCCTTCAAATAGTTCTCACCCTCATCCATCGGATCTTTTCGTATCTCATCAACAAGCTCCTTACAACAAATTTCATGCTCTCGTACCCAAAATCTTGGCCAATTCCATTTAGTTCATTGCTTGTTCTTGACCACTTTGAGACGATGTTTGATGAGATTGCGATGATTGTACAATACAACTTTTGCCGAAACGACCACTATATATCTTGAAAATTGTAACTAGTAGACTATTCACTGACTCACACATCTCTTTGGTCTATGAACTATCTTTTTCATAAAGTATTCAAAGCCAACTTAGCAAAACTCATTTTCTTGGTAAGATCAAACACAATAACAACAATTAGCATCTTATTCACATTCTTCATCCCTTCCCGGTAGTTAAGAAATTTAAACAATATTTTTGTAGCTTTGGTTTTCAAATCTTCATTTGTACTACTAGCCAAAGTATAAATATTTCTCTCAATTTTCATAATCTCACCAAAGAATTAACCTTGCTAGAAACAAAAACTACAAGGGTACTATTATAAAATATCACCAACAATCTGACTAGTTTCTCAACAGAATTCCAATCACTACTAGTAGGAGGTCCACACCTTTTAACTGCATTATATTTATCTATTTCCAAGAGTACTCACTATAGAGCCTATCCTCTTCTTCTAACTTATTGAAAGCTACCCTAAAGTGTAAAGCTTTAACAACATCAAAAATGTTGAAGTCCATCTTGATTTTACATCAAGAGGCAAACTTCCACGTGTCATCATACCCGTAGTCACTTTAAGATCAAATGCATTCAATCTATTGGTTGAAGATCTTAAACATTCAATTGCGTTTCGAATTGCAATCACTTTAGGTTCCAACTCAGTCAAACCCTCCCTAGCTATTAAGTTGATTATATGTGCATAACACCTCATGTGCAAAAATTATCCATCTAATACTTTTGAATAAGTAAAAAGTAAACTTGAACTCTAACTTAAACCTTTTTAATGCAGAAGAATTCATTGTGGCATTATCAACTGTGATTCAAAACATTTTCTCTAACCCCATTTAGCTAAGCAATCTAAGAGAACAATTGAATAGTATTACCTTTATGATTAACAACATTTTTGAAGCCTATGATCAACTTTTTAAGTTATCATTCTAAATCTATAAAATGGGTAGTGATGACTATATAACTCGAACTTGTTCACAATTAAAGTAAATTAATTAACAGACTTAAAAATAAGAAAGTACATTTACCGAAGTGTGAATAAAACTCGCAAGTAACTTGAGAAACCCATTTATTTAGAGTCAAAGAAACAATTTTCTGTTACAAAAAAGTCATGTCTTCAGTGATGCTTTCTTTGCAACATACATTTCTACTATGTACCTAGTTGCAGTCCTCCATGAATGAGGTATGTACAAATTCACCTGGCAAAATATAAAAAGGAAAACAGCGAACAAATGCTAAATTAGTTTCAAATTAAATTTCTATTTAACATATAAAAGAATTTAGCTACTTACCCTGTCGTAGAAGTGTTTCCATACATCAAATTAAATGAATGATAACGGCAACATGGCTAATAAAAGCAATTCGTTGGAGGCCTCTCGGTAAGTTTTCTGAGACACGTTGGCAGTCTTAAAAAGTCATTTTGTGCTAAACACTGGCTGAGTCTTGTTTTGCCTAGCCAACCAAGTCTTGTACTCCTTGCAAATTAGAATATGTTTCTAAAGGTTTGAGGTGCCAGACTTTATTACATAATCAAAGAGTTTCTGGCAATAGTGAAAAATGCATTTTTTCATAACTTTCTTTTATTCTTGTGAAATGAGTTCCCACATTTGACTTGTTGGTTGTCTTATTTGATTTAGCCGACTGAAAAGTAGCTCCACTTTGTGTTTCTTTTGTTTTTCCTTTAGAATAAAGATTTTGGCAGTCTCCTATAGGAGTGGGCACAATTCTCGTTCTGTTCCATTCCCATTCCCATTTTGAACTTCAAACGTGACACAAATGAGACAAGATTTCAATTCCCGAATGGAGACAAAATAGGACTAGTCGGGAACAGAAATTCCCAAATTCTCGTTTTGTCTAGGATACATATATTAGGACATAATATATAACAAATATATAATTATCATAAAATCAATTCTAAAAGATATTATTATAAAAAAGTAAAATTGACATCATATAATCAATTTGAACCAATGAATGATATTGAATAAAAGAATTTTATTGACACAATTGAGTTTAGTTTAAGCGTTAGACATTATTTTGACTATTAAATATTACTTTGGTTGATATTGAATGATTTATTAGTTTTTAAGGTTTGAAGATTTTGTTATTGTGATTTTTTTTGTTATTAAACCATATAAAATCAAATTTGTATCCATTAATGTTAACAAATGAACATCTTTAGTATTTATTCATATTATATTTTATTAAAAAGTGAATGGTGGATAAAGCATGAATGTGTTTTGATTTCTTTTCTTTATATTTCACGAATTCTCGATTCGTCCCGCCCCATTCTCATCTCATCCCAAAATGAAATGGGACATAAACGAGACATTTATTTTGGTTTCCGAACTTCCTATCTCGTACTCGTTCCCGCAAGGACCCATTCTGAATTTCCGTTTACCCACCCCTACTCTTTACATCTTCTCTATCACCATTGCTTCATAGTGGGATTTTGGGGATGAAGAATACCTCTAAAAAAATTTCAATAAGAAACATCATTTAAGATTTATAAGTAATTATAATTGTGACTCATAAAAAAAAAGAGACATAAGACTTTTTTTCTTCACCAGTTCATCTAAATTACTTAGATCAAAAGTTGATCTTGTTCCATTACAAGCAGAGCATATTTCACAAGATCATCAACTAACATATTAGATGATCTCGAAACAAACTTAAAAGATACGAACTCAAAATAAGTAGAAACAGAAAAGATATCAGGCATAACGCCATAAATTTATGAGAAAGACGATCTTTTGAAAATCGTTGAGGCTATGAGCTGTGAATCTGTTTTGCCGTTACCCTTCTGAATCCTAGAGACAAAACTTTTTTCATAGCTCCTCGAATGGCTAGATCCTCAGAAGTGAGGGCTGACTTGAAAAAAGGAATACCTTTGGACCAAGAGGATTAAGTGTTGTCAAGTTTCTCAAAGGTCAAAGCTATTCCGGCTACGTGTCCTTCAGGTTTCCATGCTGCATTTGATTTACAAATCACAAAATCTTCTTCCTCAAAAAAAGTTTGGATCAATGGGCTTTGTTTTGGCTTGTAGTTGTTTGGTCATTTTGCCATTCCTGGCATTGATCACAACGTGAAAAATAGTTTCTAAAGGGGAGAAGTGTTGTGCTTCAAAGAGGTTTTTGTTTTCCAATGTCCACAAGTTCCACATAATCTATGAGCTCAATTAAACCGTACCAATTCCCGCCGGTGGTAAGCACCACATGGTTTTGAGTCTTTGTCATGCCTCTTGGAAAGAATTGTGGCTCATCGAGGGGCTGAATATCTTCGGTAGTGCTAGAGACCAAACATGTTGGGCAAAAGGACAAGTGAAAAAGATATGCGAAATAGATTCAATTTCCCCATACCATAAGCAAAGTTGGTCATAATTGATATCTTTTGACGAGATTTTTACAAGTTGGTAGCGCTCTATGATAGGCTTTCCACAACAGTATTTTGATATTTGTTGGACATTTTAGGTCCCAAATTCCTGAAAACCAATTTACTAGCATGAGTACATCGAATTCAGGTCCGTTTGCCTCCCAACTGTTGAGAGACAGCCTGATTTGGTTGTGTACTCGCCCGACTGATTTTTCAACCATATCTTTGATCCGGTGCACCGACTTTTCTAGGCTTAATACATAAATTTTTCTTTGTGTATGACGACAAAATCTTGTGGACTTTAGCTTCGTCCCATTCCGGCATATTCGGGAGGAACAAGTCGTTAACATACAAATTAATGGATTCTTTTAAAGTTGGTCCCATCAGTGACTCTTGTATCGACGATGAAAGCTAATTGTCATCCCATATCTTAACTGCTTTTCTATCTCCTATGGCTCAATCCAAGTGTTTTCACTTCCCACAAGAATCCCTTGCAAGCGGTGAGACGAGGAGCTCTATGGGTGGCAATATAAAAGTGTTGTGTCTTGGAAATATTTTCCTTTGAGGGTTTTGCAAAGAAGGCTATGGGGGCTCCTAAGGATTCTCAAACTTAGCTTTGCTAGCATTGCATCATTGAAACATTGTATGTGTCTAAAATCCAAGTCTCTGTCTCCTTTCAATTTTGTAAGCTTTTTGCCAAGCTACCCACTATATCTTTCTCTTCTCCAGATTTGAATCCCACCAAAAGCATGTTAAAGTGGATTGGATCCTTTTGTAAAGGGAGAGAAGTAGCTTAAAACACGACATGGCATGTGTGGGTATTTTGGATAGAACACTTTGGAACATCATCATTTTACCGACCGTGACGAGGAACTTAGAAGATCAACTCATTCCCTTTTGTCGTATTATATCGACTATTGATGTGAAGAGGTTTTTTTTCTTTCTCCCAAAATGTTTCGGGAGGCCAAGGTACTTGCCTACTCCTCCCTCTATAAGGATGAGGAATTCACGCTTCACTCTTTCTTTAATGTCTGTGGAAAGTTTCTCATCTCTTTGCGCCTTTAGAGAAAGTCCCAAACACTTCACTACAAAGGATGAATATAAATGNGTGTGGGGGGGGGGGGGGGGGGGGGGTTCAAGCATCTTTTAGCCGTGTTATTGATAGGAAAGAGTAAGAGAGGTGCTTACACATTCCGTTATCCAAGAAACCCACCTAGTGTGAAATCCAAGCCTAGTGAAGACTCGTTCGATGAAGTCCCTTTCGATCCTATCGTAGGCTTTACTCATATTCGTCTTTACCGCCATTGAGCAATGTTTAGTTGCTTTTGATATCTTCAAAAAGTGAAGAATTTTGTGAGTTATAAAGACATTATCTGAGGTAGCTCTCTCATGCACGAATTGGTTTTCCGCTACTAGAGAGGCTAACACGGGTTTGAGCCTTCGGGTGAGAAGTTTGGAAATGATTTTGCAATAGACATTGCATAGTGCAATTGATAACAAGATTGACCTAGTTTAGTAATAGAAAAAACGAGCAATATAGTCTTCTTTAAATTTTAAAGAAGGCTTTTATTGCTCGTTTTTTCTAATGAACATGAGCAAAATCAATTAAGAAGAGATACCTAAAGTGCTAAAACACACGCAAAATTAAACAAAATCGGCATCAATGTACTCATATACAACACCAAAAATTCATGATAAACAATTGCATAAGTAAATTATGACAATGATTACAGAAAGAATTAAAAAATATCAAACATCATGAACATACGTTTACATAAACAGAACAATAGAAGCAAACATAAACTGATTGTGCTTCAACTTTTTTTTTTGCAAACATGATTTTGGAACTTGTGCTTACATATACGTTTACATGATTTTGGAAGAACAATTTCTTGTGATCAAACTCCATATCAACTCAATCATTCAAGAACAAAACACAAAAGAGATTTGAAGAATTCGAAGGAAGACCATAATAAAAACTCACAGATCCAGACAAAATATCATTGAATCGGAAACAAAACAAAAGAAGATTTGAGAGGGATAGTCTTAAATCGATCAACAAACAAGAGATTAGAAATACCTCTGCTTGATTCATCAATGCCTTTGACGGAGGAGCGACAATAGTCGGTGATTACAATGTGTTTTCAGTTTGAAAAACACGATTAAATATCAATTTGGTATTTAAGAGATTTGGGTTTCAAGGAAAGGGAAGCTCGATCGTTTTGGCGTATCAGGGTATATATGTATGTATGGCTTAGCAAAAAAATGTTAAGTTTCGGGTTTTCGAATTGGAGAGATCAAACCCGAACCAAACTGGCTTTTCGGTCAGGTTCCGCTCGAATTTTAAATCCTCTCCGTTTCTTAAAAAGTGTCGTTTTGAGGTTTTAATTTTGTTTCACAAAAAGTATCGTTTTACATTTTTGATGCAAATTTATAAGCAAAATTCCGGTTTTAACCTCGCTGTTTTAATGTATTAATGAAGAGTAATAAAATTTTTTAACAGTTTTCTTAATATGTGTGAAAAATATCAGAAATACACTTTTTACAAACTTTTTACAAAAAAGAGGAAGTATTACTTTATACAATATGAGAATAGATTTGAAAGAACGTTTTTGAGATGAACGGAGAAAACGATGAATGGTACTCCCATTCGTATCATTACTACCAAACAGTTAAATCTTTTGTTTTTGTCTCTACATAAGTTCATTCAATTTTCTAAATTAAATGAAAGGAGAACTTGAAAATTTATCAATGTAGAAAATTGTAAATAGGAAACGACATAAACAAATTTTAAAATCTAGAAAAAACACTTGCTATAAAACGAAGGGAGTATGTACTAGTATTTTCAAACATAAGTCACCTAAGGAAACCATTTAAGACCTTATGTTCAAGCTTCAAAAGTGCAGACTTAAAGAGATTAAACTTCCCTCGAAGCAACTTCGGAAACCACCTCTTCATATTCTTTCTTCTCTTCGTCGTACTTGTACCTGCACGCATAATTCTAGATTAGAAACCAAAACTTGGTGCTTCTTTCTTTCTTTAGATTTTAAACTTGGGGAAAGAAGATTACCATTTGCCGGTTGCTGCTGAGCAGTATAGTCCAGTGTTTGGGTCATAATAGTAACCAAGGCTGCTGCTGTAATAGTACCTGAAATAAAATAGCATTTTAGTGCAAACAGATAAAAACTAAAGAAGCTTCATATCATATTGCATCAGCCAAAAAGCTGATTGATCCAGCAAGCGAGAGATAAAAACATACCCTGACGACTCGTCAAAGACATAATCAGATCCATTGTTTGTGTGCTCGTGTTGCAAGGGTCCACCTGTGGAAGGAACATGTTAAGGAAAATTTTGGGAAATAGCTTCAACAAGAATTCGTTTTTATAAAAGAAAGCAAAAATTCATAAAGCTCTTACTTTCGGTAGCTGTGGTATCCGGATTCAGCTGAGTGTCTGGGATGGAGCCAGAAGGTAAACTAGAGGATGGATTTGGAGAATCTTCATCGTCACCAAACATATCACAAGATTCTGTATTGGCATTCCCATTTCCTCTCGCTTGAGCTAATCTCTCATATCCCTCTAAGTAGACAAGTATAGAGATGAACAAGTCAAGCAAAGCACTTTGTTAAGGAATTATCGTGATGCAGAAGAATAAGGATCAAAAAAGCAATTAGTAACTCTAACCTGCTTCACGTTGAAAAACTTCTTGCTTCTCGTGATAAGCGTCTTTTATACATAAAAGAGGAACCAATGTTAGCAAATAGAAGGCATCATATAGATGTAAAAAACCTGGTCGTTGCATAAGTAATATGAGACTTACTATAGTCTCCGTTCTGGACGAGATTGTCTGCATCCTCAGTAAGCTGATCGAAGATAAGCTTTGTCTCAGATGTCATCTTCTCCTTGCGATTACTCGAATTCCCTTTCAACCTCCTTAAAGCTCGCTGGACCTGTTACAACGAACCCAAGTTATCTTACGTGTTTGAAGTTTGTATCATCAACCAATTCCCCCTTAAGCTAATATTTTAGAGTAACCTAATCCGTGTTTCATGTTCTGAAACAAACAGGTGATAAGGGAATCTCACCGTTTCTCCTGGTTCAAGGACATTAGCAATACGCCTCTTTATGAGTCCAATATCTTCTTGAGAAAGTTCATCCGCTGGTTTTTCGTCCCCACTATCTTCATCCTTCTCAGTATCATTTGCAGCAGACCGTCCCATATACATTGGATTAATTTCAATACTATCAAGCCATGCATCCTGAAAAAAGAATCAAATGTAAATCAACCCACAAAACGCAGTGGAGCTGAACATTACAGCAAAAGATGTGTACTTCGTACCTTGACTTCTTTTTCTCTAACATATTCTACAAAGTTCCCATCAGCATCAAAGTATCCTTCTTCTTTTTCTCTATCCAGACTAAATGCTTCGATCTGGATCCCATCTTCTGTGCGGTTCTCATCATTCTACAATGAGAAAACGAATCAGCATTATCCTTTCACTATCATGACACTGTCTTGAATTGCCAGCAAAAAATCGGGAGACAATCAATTGGTTCCAGGAACAGTCAACAAAAAAAGGATTGCAGAAACATTACCTCATAATTTTCCTCAGCCTCATCAGTATTGTCATCATCGATAAAGAGCTGAGCAGTATTCTGATTGCGAATCTTTGCACGCTCAGAAGCAGCAGCACGGGCTCGGCGTCGAGCTATAGCCTCTTCCTCTACGAGCTCCTCAGGTTTAGACTTCTTCCCTTTTGGAAACCGAACTCGCTTTTCTCTGCCAGAGAGAATCCTCCATTAAAGAGATACACCAAACTAATTGTATGCACAAAAAAACTAATCTTAAGCTCCACAGTCAAGTTGTATACAAAAGGAAACAAAGGCACTGTAAACTGACAAGAAAAATTCAAAACCGATTAATACTCGAAGACAATCATTTTTTCCATCAAACAAAAAGGATGAAACTCGATTTTAGATTCGAGGTCTCGCATGATACTAGCTCTTAACAAAATTCAGGAGATGAGAGAATCATACAACGACTAACTTTTCACTTTTCCATTACCCTAAAAGCTGAATCACTCAACGAGAAACTATAAAGAAGAAAGGATTAGGGTTTCGGAAAAAGGTACTTACGGTGGTTGCTTATTGGAATCTTCATCTTCTAAAAATGATCGTTTGAGATTCTTCCTAGACGAACTCTCTGCCATTTCTATCAGCCGTCGCAGACGGACGACGACGACGATGATTCGTAGCTTCTCAGGCGGTTGAAAGCGGCGTCGAGGAAGACAATAAGACGAAAACATAATAAATTTAACTCTCGCCGACGCTTACTTAATGGGCCTGATAATGGGCCTAATCTATGTTTCCAAAACAATTCTAGCTTCCGTTTTGATTTGCCGCCATGTTCTTCTCGGTTTAAATAAACCGGTTTAAATTTCTTCCCACCCGATTAAGTTTAAAACGTCGTCGTTTTTAACACCAAAGGCCCTAATTTGTGCGTCTCTCGCTCTCTTTAATCGCCGATCATCCTCATTGTTCGCTGTCAGTGAAACTCAACGATCGCCGATCAATCAATCTCTGAGTAGCAGGTTAGGTCCTAAAAACGATTCGTTACTTCTCTCTGTGTCTGAAACTTAAGTCTCTGAGTTTTGTTTTTGATGGTTGAAGTGTTTTGAATTGAGTTGCAATGGAGGAGAAGAAGCCATCAGTTCGGAAGGTTAGTGTCCGATTATCATCATCTTCATCTGCTTTGGCTCTTTTACGATTTTCGTCTTGTGGGTTTTCTTCTGCTGCAGATGAAATTTGCTCCAAAGGCTCCCCCAAAACGCATTCCGAAACCAGAAGTTAAACCGTAATAATGTTTTCAAAACACTTGTCTGTTCTTTGCTCTGTTTCGATTCTAAAGTTCTAAACTTTGAACTGTGAAACTTTTGCAGTGAACAGGTTGAGGATGAAAGTAGTAGTGCACAAGCCACAGAGTTGCTACGTAGAGTAACTGTAAGCTCAATATTTGATCGAGTGAAATCCCATTTACTCTTTTGTTTCATTTCACTATTCTTAGTGCTTTGTTTGCTTTAGGAAAGATCACTGCGTAAGCCAAAAGGGGAGAAGAAAGGTAGTATCTTTAAACTTAAAACATGACTCTTTTATTGTAAATTTTGTTAGCTACAATACTTTTATTGTTGAAAAAACATCACTTTCATACACATTGATTGAGTTTCCTTTTGGCATGAATTCTTTACAGTCCCTGCTTCTCAAGTTGCTTGGATGGGAGGTGTGGTCAATTCGACAAGATCAAATAAGTACCTCTATGAATCAGGTAGCAATGGAGGTAAAGCTTTCGTAAGACAACTTTTATAATCAGGACCGATCACGAGAAGTTCATAAATCTGCACTGGATTGTTGACCCGTGCTGTTTCTTGTGCAGCTGGTGCTTATGGCTCAAGTGCCTCACATGAGATAGAGTATAAAGAACCATGGGTTGGTACAACAGTGACCTATATCGAAATTTATGTGATCTTGAACTCGTATCCTGGTGATAATTAATTCTTGGATTCCTCGACAGGATTATTACAGTTATTACCCAATCACACTTCCAATGAGGAGACCCTACGCAGGCGATCCAGGTTTATATATGTATTTGCTCGAGAAGAAAAAGTAAACATTTTTGCGAAAATAGATTCATGGTTTCCATTTGCTTAAGATTGAGATGTTGTTCACTATTGCAGAGCTTCTTGACGTAGATGAATTTATTCAGGCGGTGGAAAATCCTGAAGATTCACTTAATGCAGCTGCTAATCTCGGTCTAACGGTTAGTGACATTACAATTAAAAACCTATGAACCAAGAGTCGCACGCAAATTCTAGAAGCTCGATAGTTACATATAATTTGGATTACTTGTTGGCAGGAAGATAGTGGAGAACAGAATATGCTTTTTATGAGGTTACCTTCTGTTCCTCTGGTAAAGCAATCAGCAACAACCGAAAACAGTGAAGCAAAGCCAAGTATCATCAAAGGCGGTGTTGAAAAGACTTGTGATTTAAAAACAGCATTGCCAGAAGGTTTCATGGGAAAACTTCTAGTCTACAAAAGTGGTGCAGTGAAGATGAAACTTGGCGAAGTGCTTTATGATGTGAGTGATTGTCTCAAACTGATTTTGTTTCTTCGTTTGATTAGCATTGGATTACCATAGATCCCGCTAACAAGTTCTAATTTGGATATCGGATTCGGGTGTAGGTTAGTCCAGGGTTGAAGAGCGAGTTTGCACAAGATGTGATGGTGGTTAACACAGATGAGAAGAAGTGTTGTCTAGTTGGAGATGTGCACAAGCATGCAGTTTTGACTCCTGATATTGATTCAATCTTGAAAGATATCAACATGTGATATTCTTTCATTATTCTTAAAACAATTTTGTTACACCAGTTTTGATTCCTTTTTTTTCTTGTGGGAAGAATCATACATAGTTTTGACGTTGAGAAAGAAAGAGAAAGAGGTTTTTTTTTTTCATTAACTTTCAAGAACAATCGTGCTCTAAAGAATTTCTCAGAGCATATAGTATGGATTTATGAAACCGGGTTTCATCTTTTTGACAGGTGACAAAATAGCTTTACAAAATTAAATTTTGGATAACATACTGTACTTTAGATTAAACAAGAGTTATAATAAACTAGATTAGAACCCACACAATAGGCTGATAGATGTATATGTAGAAAATGTTTTTTTTTTATAAATTTAGAATTTGAAATTATAGTCCATGTTTTTCTAATTCGTGTGATAAGAGATCTAATCTAAACTACGCTATAAATTTTGCTTTGTCACTAGTTGGATCAATAAAGACCGATCCATAGCTAAACTCTACGATGCGGAGCAACTTCAAATACCTGACCACTAAAGCATGAATCACTCTGTCATAAATTATAAATTATTAGTAACTAAAAGTTGTATGTATTACACAAAAATGTATTTTTTATATCTATTTTATATTATTATATTAAAACAGTTCATAATATAAATCAACAATGACACGTGCCAAAACATAATGGATCATAATTATCCTACGTATCACGTTCACGTTAAACATGTTCAAATTTATATAATTAAATAAAATATAAAAACATTTAAACAATTATCGCTTTTAAGATTTTGTTCTACAAAAATAATTTTTTGATTATTTTCATTTTAAAAATCTACTAGATTTTGATTGATTTCTAAATAATAAAAGTGTACGAATATGTAATTCAGAAAAAAAAAATTGTGATAGTTGATATTACAGTATTTTTTAAAGTGGTTCATTTAAACACTAAATGGATGAATGGTAAATGAAATAGTTTTAGATAAATAATGTAATATTAAATTGTGTATTTTGTGATAAATTATGAAAATTAAGACATGGTAAATGAAATAGTATTAATTGATTGTTTTTATACAACTTTGAAGAACTAAAATGGAAGTATTGTAACTGTGTGTCGATAGACCAATTTTTTGAAACAATATTAATATTGTTAATTTTTGAAAATTTTAATTGTAAATTGAAACACTAAATGGTTCAGTTATAATTTAGTTATAATCCAAAAATTCAAAACCAAAAATACAAAAATACTTATGTTTAACTCAATTCAAATCATTTTCAAACCCCCCAAAAATTAAATATTATTCGGTTTTATTTCTTTTATTTTTATAAAAATATTATATTTTTTATCGAAATATTGTTAGCTGAAATCTATTAAACTTTAATCATTTTCTATTTTACCAAATTTTATTGAAAGCCGAATGAGAACCAAAACACTAAATGATTCAATTTTTGTTTAGTTATAATTCAAAAAACTTGAAACCACACAATGAAAAAATTCTTATGTTACAATTTTTGGGACAAAAAGTGATTATTATTCAATTCATTTTTTAAATCTAATATGTCCGAAATATGACAAAAGATGTTTTCTAAGTGAACATGAGAGTTCTGTTTTATATTGAAAATTGATTGCTCTTTAAAACTCTCACATTCGATGTGGGACAAAACAACACAACATCTTTAAAAAATAATTTTTTGTCAGCATCGGGCTTACAAAATTGGTCGAAAAGATTAACAATTTAAAATGTTTTTTTATTATTTACAAAAAATTAAATTTAAATTTTTAATTGAAATCTTACATACGTAAGTTTCATTAGTGTTTTTCATTTTTATTTTGTGTAAAAATTAATTCAAAACCGAATGAGAACTGAAATACTTAACGATTCAATTTTGATTCGGTATTAATAACGAAAAACAATACCAAACACTACAAAATTCTTACATTTAAGTCGTTTTCACCCATTTCTGAACCTTAAAATATTTACAATTCTAATTGATTTCATTAAATTGAACATATATGTAATGCGACAAAAGATGTTTTGTAAGTGAATATGTGAAGTCTATCTTATACTGTAAGTTTATTGCTCCTCAAAACTCTCACAACCGATGTGGGACAAAACATTACACCATTTTAAATACTTTTAGTGTTTCATCCATATCGAGCTTTCATAATTGGGCTTAAAATTAACAATTTAAATATTTTAATTCTTTATGTAATTTATTACTTTTTATTGAAATAGTCAAACCTACGATTTAAAAAAAAAAAATTCCATTTTTTTCTTAAAGAGAACCTTTTTTTTAATCTTTTTATGAAAAATTTTCATATTTTTCTATCAAAATTATAAACCGAAACTATTATAAATTTTAATCGTTTAATTTTTTGTAAAAACTAATTGAATAAAACCGGATGAAAACCGAAACACTTAACGATTCAGTTTCTATTCGGTATTAGTGCTGAAAAATCAAAACCAAAAAATACAACTAACTTAGTTCAAATCATTTTTGAACCTTAAAAATATTTACAATTCAGTTCGATTTCTTTAAATTGAACATATCTTAAATGTGACAAAAGATATATCGTAAGTGAACAATTGAAGTCTATCTTATACAATAAGTTTATTGCTCTTCAAAGCTCTTACAACCGATGTGGGACAAAACAGTATATTATTTTAAATACTTTTAGTGTATCAACCATGTCAAACTTACAAAATTGAGCTTAAAAGAATAACAATTTAGATACATTAATGGTTTATGAAATTTTTTAAAAAAAATTTGAAACATTCAGACAAAATCTTTTTCAAAATTATTTTTCCGTTTTCATTTTTTTTATTAAAGAGCACCCTGGATTTTTTTATTGTTTACGAAAACTTTTACATTTTTCTATCAAAATGTTACAAACCGAAAATGTTATATATTTTAGTTTTTTTAAAGTTTTTGTAAAATTAATTGAATAAAATCGAAATGAGAATGAAACACTTAACGGTCCAATTTATGATTTAGTATTAATCTTGAAAAATGAAAACTAAACAAAAATAAAAATTCTTATGTTTAACTCAGTTCATACCATTTTTGACCCCTTGAAAGTATTTATAATCGTGTTGGATTTCTTAAAATTAACATGTCTGAAATGAGAAAAAGATGTTTTGTAAGTTAACATGTGAAGTCTATCTTACACTATAAGTTTATTGCTCCTCAAAACTCATACAACCGATGTGAAACAAAACAATACACTATTTTAAATATTTTTAGTGTTTCACCCATATTGGACTTTAAAAATTGGGCTTAAGAGAGCAACAATTTAAATATTTTAATTGTTTTTGAAATTTAAAAAAATTCTTTTTAAAATGTTTAAACCAAATCTTTTAATTTTTTTTTTAATTTTTTGTTTTTTATTAAAGAGAAACTACAATGTTTTACTGTTTATGCAAGTTTTATATTTTCTTATCAAAATATTACAAACTGAATTCTTTGAAAAACTTTAATCTTATTAATTTTTGCAAATTTTAATTGATTACCGATTGAGAACCAAAACCGTAAATGGTTCGGTTATGATTTAGTTATAATCCAAAAAAAGTCAAAACCAAACAATATAAAATTATTATGTTTAACTCAATTGAAACTATTTTTGAACCCAAAAAATTAAAAACTATTCAGTTATGTTTCTTTAAACAAAACATATCCGAAATTTGACAATAGATGTTTTAAATGAAAATAAGAGGTGTGTTTTATACTATAATTTTGTTGGCTTTGAAATCTCTCATAGTTGATATAGGAAAAAACAGCATACCACTTTGAAGATTAAGAAAACCAAAACTAAGTTTTAAAAAATAAGAATTTAATTTTTTTTCTATTGTTTACAATTTTTTAAAATTTTTTATCAAAATATTTCAAACCAAAATATTTTTAATTCTTTATCATTTTTATTTTTTCAAGATTTAATTGAAAGAAGATTAAATCAAAATATTAAATGATTCAGTCTTGGTTCGGTTTTAAACCGAAAGAATCAAGACTAAACAATACAAAAGGTATTATGTTTAACTTGTTTCAATTTTTTTTGAAACAAAAAATAATTACTATTTGCTTCGATTTCTTAAAGTCAAACATATACGAAATGTGAGAAAAGATGTTTTATAAGTGAATATGTGAAATCTATTTTATAATGTAAGTTTATTGCTCCTCTAAACTTTCACAACCGATGTGAGACAAAACAATACACCACTTTAAAGATTTTAATGTTTTCGTAGACTTAAATATTTAAACAATTCAAATATTTTATTGTTTACAAATATAATTATTTAAAACAAATATTATAGTATCTTCTGCAAATCATATTTATTTTTAAAATAACTCAAATGAAATATTCATTTATTGTTTAGATTATGTGTATCAGATCATTAAGTATTTTAATTATTTTTTATCGTAATTAATGTTACAATTAAGTATGAAAATTTTAGATCTTCCTCATTGGTTAATAACCCCCAAGAAACTCTATGGTAGACACGTCAAATTTCGACTCTTAATCATTTTCTTTTTATGTCTCCTCAAATCATATATAAGATATTTTTATTGCTTAAGAACATTTTTATTTTTCTTAAAGAGATAATAAGCGGTTCGATTTTGATTTAGTTATAGTCTGAAAAATCAAAACCAAACGATACATAGTTCTTGTTTTTAACTCATTTTAAATTATTTTAAACCCGTAAAATTAATTATTATTCATTTCGGTTACTTAAAACCAAACATATAAAATATGATAAAAGATGTCTTCTAAGTGAACATGTGAAGTATATTTTATACAATAAATTTATTATTCTTCACAACTCTTATAAACAATATGGGGCAAAATAAAACACCACTTGAAATTTTTTAATGCTTTAAACATATTGGACTTACGAAATTGGTTTATAAAATTTTAACAATTTTTTTTATCGTTCACAAATTTTAAAAAATATGATAAAACAATTTTTATCAAAATACTTTAAACTGAAGTATTTATATATTTTTATCTTTTTTTATGTGAAAAATTTAAATGAAAATCGAAACATTAAATGATTTGATTTCAGTTCGTTTTTAACCTGAAAGAAATCAAAACTAAAGAATGTACAATAAATTATGTTTGACTCAACTCAAAATGTTATTGAACCAAAAAAATAATTACTATTCGATTCAATTTGTTAAAACCGAACATATTTGAAATATGAAGAAAGATTATTTGTAATTGAACATGAGAACTCTATTTTATATTGTAATTTTATTGTTCTTCTATACTTTCACAATCAATGTGAGACAAAATAAATACCACTTTAAATATTTTATACAAATCTTTTTATATTTAAAAATAATTCAAATTAAATATTAATTTATTGTTTAGATTTATGTATCAGATCATTAAGTATATTAACTATTATGGATCGTAATTAATGTCACGATTAAATATAAAAAATTTTAAATTTTTTTCATTGGTTAATAAGTCATAAATTGCTCTAAGCTTGCTCTAAGCTTGAAAACTCAGCTTACATATTCAAAATTTTCTCTCTCTGTCTCTTCAATCAATATATAAAGATAATATAATAATATGTCAACTCTCTCCAAAGTGTTGACAAGTCATCACTTGAGAGATTGACATGTGTCATGTTGAAATTAATTTATTATAAGTTATTACTAGTAATTATAAAATTTTCATCTTATATATTGAAACAATGAAACCGTTAAACAGAAAATAGTGAAGCATCGTAACGAACTAACGATTAATATATCTCCATATGTTAAAAGGATGTTTCACAAAAATTTAGATTAAATAGTGATCGTTAACATGAGTTACCAGATTAATATACAATGACTTTTTGTGCAAGATCAATGGTAATCTTTGACATTTTGCGCAATATCATGTTGTATATTATAGTCATTTAATTATCTTTTAGTTTTACTTTTGTTGCTTACAATTGGCAACAATATTAATTATTTTTACATATTTTCTTTAAATTGTATGCATGTTTTTAGTCATATAATTATAATTATAAATCACATATATAAATATATTTTGGTAAAATGAAACTATAAAAAAATACTGCGCATAGTGCGGATAATCATCTAGTACCGGGAACTTTAACCATGATAATATAAAATTAAAAGTAAACTTTCTCGGAGAATTGTAAACGTGTAGAAAGTTGTTTTTAGTGTTTATGAAAATTTTGTTAAAATATTTATTAAGAAAAAACATACCAGTAGTAGTATTAACAAAAATATGATGGATTAATTACCGTATGCCATGATTTTTGTTAGGATTTTTATATAGGCACCAACATCCTACTTATATGTATGCCATGATTTTCAAATAAAATTACTTTTGTACCCCTTTGAATACTTTTTTCCTGTGTTGTACGAAATCTGGAGTGGGTACAGGGAAGCGTGGAAACAAAATTTATAAAAAATTTTAAGAAGCGAGAACGTANAAAATATATAAAAAATTTTAAGAAGCGAGAACGTATTAGAAGCGTGTGTGTATATATATATATATATATATATATATATATATAACACCAAATATCAAATCATATTTAAAAAAGTACTAAAAAAATAATCCGATGCATAATAAAAAATCATAGCAATAATAGTCAAAAAATTAAAACCATCAATTGTTATCAACCTTCTCAACAACACCATCAAAGATAACCGCTCCTAACTCTGGTTCATCAAATAAATATCTTCAAACTCAAGTCTTCCACGATTAATATCATCCAAAGAATCAAACTGATCACCTCCAACATCCCATATTTGATTAAGACCTTCTTTGTACGCAATACTTTTTCTTGACAAAAGACGTAAGTTAATGTGCATAAAAACCAGATCTTCTGCTCTTTGTGGGATAATCCTGTTTCGTGTCGCAGAATGTATAAATTTGTAAGTGCTCCAATTCCTTTCGCAACATGAAGATGAAGAAAATTGTCCAAGCAACTTAAATGCTAAAGTTTAGAGCTTTGGTGCCGAAGATCCGTGAACTGCCCACCATCTTAGAGGTTCTAAGATAAATCGATCAACGATCATGCATCACATCAACACTACCAAAATCTTCCAAACACAAAAAGAAATTGGAATATTCAACATTAACCTCTCTCCTTTCATCTTGGTTCGGAAAATACTTCATGATACAATTTTTTCTTTCTCTTGTAACCTCTAAATCTTGATGTGGAGTCTTTCTGTTGCTCTCTTCTGCAAGCCACTATGAACTATAATATCTACATCCAATGAGAATACAAAAATATACTTAAATATCAACAAATACGTCAATTTGTAAGATTATATATATATATATATATATAAAATAACCTTGAATAGACTTGTATACTCACTTGGGATTTAAAGAATGAGCCATACAATGAAGAGGGGTGTTATTTTTGCTCCAGCGAGATGTCAAAACATAATGGATGACATTCCAATAGACTGAGTTTTCGTCAAGCTGTTTTCTTTCTTTCCGAAAATAGTCTTCTTCACATTCTGAATCATATTTTCTCACCATTCATAGACTAGATAAAGAGAAGGTCTATAAGTGTGAGAAGCTCTAATCTCGTTATATATAGGCAAAGAGAAGGATAAAGCATAATCAAGTTGATCCCAAAACATCTCATCCAATATCTTTTGCTTCATACCATATGCTCTCTCTACATTGTCTTCCTTGTAATCGTCCCATTTAGGATTGATCACCATTTGTTGTAACTCGATTTTTATTTTTTTGAATCTCTTGAACATCACAACTGCGGAGGCAAACCTGAGAATACAAATTTTAATTGTTTTGAATTTAATAATAAAATATTTAATCTAGCAAAATAGAAAACAAACCTTGTAGAAGCAATGATCAAGAGCTTAAAATCACAATGCTTTGTAAACATCACAAGTCTCATTCCATGATTCATAATGAAATTCTTGATCCAATTCACATCCTCACTCAGAGAGTTTATCTGGTAACTAGCTTCATACACATCTTCATTGCTTCTCGTGTTGTGTATTGGTGCACATATATTTTTCAAAGCCATATTCAAGGTATGAACCACACATGGTATCCAAAAGATAGTAGAAAACTTGGCTGAAACAAGTGCATCAACTTTAACACAATTTGGAGCATTGTCGATGACTACTTGAACCACATTCTCATGTCCAACCTCGTTTATGCATTATGTGATTAAGTCTGCAATCATCTCGCCAGTTTTTGTTTCGCCTTGGTATTGACCGCCTTTAACATCATTGGACCACTCTTATTTGCAGCCATCAAATTTATTATTGGTCTTGAGTGAGGATCAGACCAATCATCACTACATATACTCACTCCTTTTTGTCTCCATGTGTTCTTCAGAGGTTGTAAGTGCATCTCAATGTTCTTTCTTTCCTTTTGAAGAAGTCCAGTCCTCAATGCATTATATCCAGGAGGAACATACCAAAATTTTTGATGCACGAACATATGAATTGTAGTAGTGAGGATATCTTGCAAGGTTGAAAGACAAACCATCTGTGTAAAATATTTTAGCTACTTCACCATCACATTGCTCTCACTCCTCATGCATAAATGCTCGTTCCAAAGGTGTAGCCTTTCTTTTTTGGGCTAGACTCACTTGCATCGGGAACCTTGTAGCTCATATCATAATCAAGGAAAGAATCAGATGCTTTTCTTGATGATGAAGGCCATGGAACTGTTTTAGAAGCCGCACATTTTATCCTCTCCTTGCAATCATCAACTAATTTTTTCATGTTGTTTCTTTGTTGAGGAGTAACCTTCAAACATCATTTGATTCCCTTAACTCCTTGTAATAGATGTGTTACAACTCTACTATGAGACCCAACATATCTGTTATGACAGAATTTGCATTTAAATCTCCATGATCCTCCTCCTTGAAGCTTCTCAATCTTTTCTACATAAACCCATAAAGAAACTTTATCATCCACATTGGACGTTTCATCTACATTAACACATTTCCCAAAATCGGGTAACGGGCTTCGATTAGATGTCATGTACCTGAAAAATATTGTTTATGTTATCAACTATACATTTTTATAAAATTTTAAAGCCGTGAATCAAAAGAAATTAATATCCAACACTAAACCTGGACAAAATTCTTCGGTAAGCAAGAGAAATATATATTAATATTATAAAAGCATGATCACATGGTGGTGATGCATAAATCATTTCACACACACACGACATCAAATCTACCAACTTGCTATATTTACTAAAAGAAAATTGAATTGTAAATATAATATACAGGAAGAGAATCGAAAGTCAAGCAAACAACTAAATATTCAAACTGAGTAAGCATTAATTAAATAATAAAAACCTTAGAGAAAGACGGAGAAGAAGAAGAACGAAGAACTACAAGACCTTGGCCGTCACAAAAAAAAAAAACTCAATCGATCAGTGATTTCTTTTAGGTTTTTTAATAAAAAAATTTGATTTATAAATAACCGAATCTGGATTATTAGAATATACAAGTTAAACATATGGATCAAAAAATTTTACAAAAAAACCCAAAGTGAATAATTTGGTCTCTGAGAAATTAACGATGGTGGTTCCCTTTCACCAACATCACGCTTCCAAACCGGAGTCTTCCTCTTCCGTTGCGGTTCCGTTCCCCTGTTTTTGAGAATCACGATTCCCTTGCGGTTCCAAACGATTCCGAACCCGCTTCCGATTCCGGTTCGAGAATCGCAACACGTTCGACGACTCCGTGCAACACAGCTTTTTTAATAATTTGAGAAAAGTAATCGCTTATGGTTATCCTATGTGTTGCATGAAATCGTCGAACATGTTACGATTCTCGAACCGGAACCAGAAACAAGTTCAGAAGCGCTCGGAATCGTTCGGAATCGCGATTTCCGAAAAAGGTGATCGGACCCGCAATGAAAGCAGAAGACTTCGGTCTGGAAGTGTGATGTTGGTGAAAGGGAATCGCCATCATTAATTTCTCAGAGACCAAATTATTCACTTTGAGCTTTTTGTACAATTCTTTGATCCATATGTTTAACTTGTATATTCTAATAAACGAGATTCAATTAATTATAATTCAATTTTTTTTTAAAAAACCCTAAAAAAAATCACTTATCGATTGAGCTTCTTTTTGTTACGGCCAAGGTCTTGTAGTTATTCGTTCTTCTTCTTCGGCATCTTTCTCTAAGGTTTTTTATTATTTAGTTAATGCTTACTCAGTTTGAATATTTAGTTGTTTGCTTGACTTTTGATTCTCTTCATGTATATTATATTTACAATTCAATTTACTTTTAGTAAATATAGCAAGTTGGTTGATTTGATGTTGTGTGTATGTGAAACGATTTATGCATCACAACCATGTGATCATGCTCTTATAATATTAATATATATTTTTCTCTTGCTTACCGAATTTTTTTCCAGGTTTAGTGTTGGATATTAATTTTTTTTGATTTACGGCTTTATAATTTTATAAAAATGTATATTTGATAACATAAACAATATTTTTCAGGTACGTGGCATCTAATCGAAGTCTTTTACCCGATTGTGGGAAAAGTGTTAATGTCGATGAAACGTCTAATGTGGAATAAAGCTCCTTTATGGATTTATGTAGAAAATATTGAGAAGCTTCAAGGAAGAGGATCATGGGATTTTGAATGCAAATTTTGTAATAACAAATATGTTGGGTCTCATAGTAGAGTTGTGACACATCTATTACAAGAAAGAGTTAAGGGAAACAAAGGATGTTTGAAGGTTACTCCTCAACAAAGAAACAACATGAAAATATTAGTTTATGATTGCAAGGAGAGGATAAAACGTGCGGTTCCTAAAACAGTCCCATTGCCTTCATCTTCAAGAAAAGCATATGATTCTTCCATTGATTATGATATGAGCTACAAGGTTCCTTATGCAAGTGAGTCTAACCCAAAAAAAGAAGAAAGGTTACACCTTTGGAACGAGCATTTAAGCATGAGGAGCGACAGAAGTGTGATGGTGAAGTAGCTAGAATGTTTTACACGGGTGGTTTTTCTTTCAACCTTACAAGAAATCCTCACTACTACAATTCATATGTTCATGCATCAAAAATTTCGGGATATGTTCCTCCTGGATATAATGCATTGAGGATTGGACTTCTTTAAAAGGAAAGAAAGAACATTGAGATGCACTTACAACCTTTGAAGAACACATGGAGGCAAAAAGGAGTGAGTATATGTAGTGATGGTTGGTCTGATTCTCACTGAAGACCAATAATAAATTTGATGGCTGCAAATGAGAGTGATCCAATGATGTTAAAGGCAGTCAATACCCAAGGCGAAAAAAAACTGGTGAGATGATTGCAGACTTAATCATAGAATGCATAAAGGAGGTTGGACATGAGAATGTGGTTCAAGTAGTCACCGACAATGCTCCAAATTGTGTTAAAGTTAATGCATTTGTTTCAGCCAAATTTTCTACTATCTTTTGGACACTATGTGTGCATACCTTGAATCTGGCTTTGAAAAATATATGTACCCCAGTACACAACACGAAAAGCAATGAAGATGTGTATGAAGCTTATTACTGGATAAAGTCTTTGAGTGAGGATGTGAATTGGATCAAGAATTTCATTATGAATCATGGAATGAGACTTCTCATGTTTGCAAAGCATTGTGATCTTAATCTCTTAATCATTGCTTCTACATGGTTCGTTTTCTATTTTGCTAGATTAAATATTTTATTATTAGATTCAAAAAAATAAAAATTTGTATTCTCATGTTTGCCTCCGGAGTTGTCCAGAGATTCAAAAAAATAACAACCGAGTTAAAACAAATGGTGATCAATCCTAAATGGGATGAATACAAGGAAGACAATGTAGAGATAGCATATGCTGTGAAACAAAAGATATTGGATGAGATATTTTGGGATCAACTTGATTATGCTTTAACCTTCACTTTGCCTATATATAATGTGATTAGAGTTGCTACAATGATAGATCTTCTCTTCATCTAGTCTACGAATGGTGGGTAAGAATGATTCAGAATGTGAAGAAGGCTATTTTTTCGGAAAGAAAGAAAACAACTTGACAAAGACTCATTCTTTTGGAATGTCATTCATTCTGTTTTGGCATCTCGCTGGAGCTAAAATAACACCCCTCTTCATTGTATGACTCATTCTTTAAATCCCAAGTGAGTATGCAAGTCTATTCAGAGTTATTTAAAATATATATATATATATATATATATTATCTTACAAATTGATGTATATATTTTGATATTTAAGTATATTTTTTATATTCTCATTTGATTTAGGTATTATAGTTTAGAGTGGCTTGCAGAAGAGAGTAACAGAAAGGCTCCACATCAAGATTTAGAGGTTACAAGAGAAAGAAAAAATTGCATCATGAAATATTTTCCAAACCAAGATGAAAGGAGAGGGGTTAATGTTGAATATTCCAATTCCTCTTTGTGTTTGGAAGATTTTGGTAGTGTTCATGCGATTCATGATCGATCTATCTAGAACCTCGAAGATGGTGGGCAGATCACGAATCTTCGGCACCAAAACTCCAAACTTTGACATTTAAGTTGCTTGGACAACCTTCTTCATCTTCATGTTGCGAAAGGAATTGGAGCACTAACAAATTTATACATTCTGCGACACGAAACAGGATTGTTCCAGAAAGAGAAGAATATCTGATATTTGTGCACACTAACTTACGTCACCTGTCAAGAAAAAGTATTGCGTACAATGAAAGTCCTAATCAAATGTGGGATGTTGGAGGTAATGAGTTTGATTCTTTGGATGATATTAATCTTGGAAGACTTGAGTTTGAAGATCTTTCACTTGATGAACCAGTTAGAAGCGGTTGTCTTTTATGGAGTTGCTGAGAATGTCGATGACGATTGATGATTTTAATTTTTGACTATTGTTGCTATGATTTTTTACTATGCATCAAATTATTTTTTAAGCACTTTTTTAAATATGATTTAATATTTGGTGTTATATATATATATATATATAAAAGCTTCTAATATGTACTCTTTAAATTTTTTATAAATTTCGTTTCCAAACGGTTCACTTCCCTGTATCCACTTCCGATATCATGCAACACAATTTTTTTCAACCAAATGCCAGTTTATATAATTCGGACAGACCATGTGTTTAACGACACACTTTTTAAGTAATGAAAACAAAGTCAACCATGGCTTCGAGATTCGAACAATCCCCTAAAAGTCGGGTCAATTTTTTCATTTATATTTATCTCAAGAGTTATTAAAACAAGCAAAGCATCTGAAAACTTATAGTGAGATGGGTTATGATAGATCATTAGTATTGTCATCTTTCTTGATCTTGACGATCTTTAGTTGTTGTCTAGTTTGGGTCAACGGTCAGGGTTTAACGGAAGGATTCTACTCGGTGGCATGCCCTCTTGCAGAATCGATCGCACGAGCAACTATAACTACCTATTTCCTTGCACAACCAAACATAGCACCGGCTCTACTAAAGCTGCACTATGTTGATTGTTTCGTCGAAGGTTGTGATGCCTCTGTGCTAATCTCTGGACCTAACACCGAGAGAACCGCTAGCGCGAACTTGAACCTTCGCGGTTTCGAAGTCATTGAAGACATCAAGAGACAGCTCGAAGATTTGTGTCCTGGTATTGTCTCATGTGCCGATAACTTAGCTTTAGCCGCTCGTGACGCCGTTGTCCTCGTAAGTGTATTAGTTATAGTACGTACTACTATATATAATTATATTTTTATCGGTTAATACTTAAAAGTAACTTTGTATCAACTATCAAATAATTTAAAACCTACAAAGGAATATAGAAGGATTTTAGTAGGCGGAGGAAATAATTTGGAACCTTGTGCTTAATTAGAGTTTAGCTAGAGTTTTTCCCTCCTTTTTAACTTTCCCCTTTAACTTTGAAAAATTAGATCATATGAGCAAACTAAAAAAAAATATGTGAGACCCGGCCCAAACCAGGCCCAACACCAAAACCCAAAACCGAACCAAAACCGACCCACCCGAATCCTACCCGCAAACCCGACCCTGAAACCCAACTGAAACCCTAACCCTTTTAACTCTCTCTCTCTCTCGTCGCACGCAATCCAAAAAAAAAAAAAAAAAGGAGAGAAGACGAAGAGATGGCGATCACAGAGGAGAAGGGAGTGAGGGAGCAAACCGGCGGCGAGAAGGAGGCGGGAGAGGAGTGTCACGGCGTCGGGAATGGCGGTGACGACGGTGGCGTGGAGGAGAAGCGACGCCATGGAGTGGCGGAGGTGATCCGAGGGTCGGGAGGCCGCGGGGGTGCGATCGCGGCGGCTGAGGAGGGTGGTGGCGGAGTCGAGATGAAGGAGGAGGCGCCGGTGGCTGCGGTGGTGTCGGAAACCGCCTCGGGAAGTCCAAAAGCCGCGGGATCGGTGCATGGCGATGGACCCGAGGAGTCACAGCGGTGGATCGCGGCTCAGGGAGCGTCGGAGGTAGTCGCGGGGGCCCGGGAAGTGCTTGTGGTGGTCGGAGGAGACGCCACGGTGGTCGGAGAAGCGGGAACGGCGGCGGTGATGGAGGAGAACCGTGCGGTCGAAGGTGTTGGCGCGAGAATCGGTGTGATCGCGGGCTCCGGAGGCGGCATGGAGGTGATCGGAGACCTCGGCGGTGGTGTGGTGGCTCCGGAGGTGACGACGGTCGGTGGTGGGGCCGTGGTTGCCGCGGAAAGCGGCGGTGACATCTCGGAGGTGGCGGAAACCCTCGGGGGAGGTAGCTTGCGGCGCAAGTCGGAGGAGTTGGGGGAACCTAGGGTTTCTGAGTTTCTTGGAGAGGAAGAAATCCGAGTAAACCGAACCGAAAGCCAAACCGATGGGGAAAACCAAACCAGCGAGAAAAACCGGGTCGAAGTAAGAATTGAACCGGGAACCGTTTCGGGAAAAACCGAAGCTGAAACCCAAACTGGAGGGGGGAACCGAACCGGAGAGCTAGCCGAAATCCTAAACCAAACCGGAACCCAATTGGACCAAACCGAAGCAGCTAAACCGGAAGATGGAATTGCAATACTCTGCGGACCTTCCTTGCATCAATGTTGGGAAGCCAAAGCGGAGAACTCCCGGAAGCGGTCCAGAGTTGAACCGGGAGCGGCAGATGAACCGTTCAGGCGCCGTTGCCGGGGAACTTAGTAGATTCTCATTAGGATTTCAATCTTTCCTTAAACTAAGCTTTCTTTTTATGTTTTGTTTATTTTTTTTTTTGATACTAAATTTCTTCCAAGTGTTTGTTCTTTTTGCAAGGTCAATCACAAAGAAGAAAGGAGATGTCTTCCTACATGGATTCAAAGTTGAAGCTCATGTTGGAAGAACAAGAAAGAGAGGTAGCTTCAAACCCCCCTAGCTACCATAGAGATTATAAGCCATCCACCTCAAGGGAGCGTCAACCGCATGGGTATTATGCTCCAAGGAATTCACATGAATATGGTGAAAGGTAACATCCTAGAAATGAACCT